>PVJS01019403.1:0-33749 GCA_004027185.1 Glis glis | reverse complement strand
GGACACCAAGAGCTGTGTGCATGTATGTTAACACCAAACTGATACTCATTGTGATGTGAGACTACAATGCACCAATAAAAACATATTAAAAAAAAAACAAAAAACAAAAGTTGGTCTGTATATTCCTAAACAATATAAACATCAAAAATAGTAAATCAGAAGACATAAAGTTGAGAATGACCCTCAAAGTATCTAACTGGATAAATCTATGGGAAAAAATGGAGGTGGCATCACTATCATTACTTTTGTTATATTTCAGTAAGTGTTTGACTTGATGACATTTTCTTTGTCATCATAAGAGTAGAGTTAGGAGTACTTGTGAAGATTCTCCAATTGAAAGAGAAGAAAATTGGCATGGCCTTAGGTGCTAATGTAACATTGCACATAGTTTTGTACCAGCTGCTAAAAACGAATTTGAAAGGCAGAAGATATATGTTATATTGATTGTATTTGTGTGTGTGTGTGTGTGTGTGTGTGTGTGTGTGTGTGTGTGTTTATGTGCAATTGGGGATTGAACCCAGGGATATTCTACCTCCAAGCAATACCCCAGCCCTATATTTATTTATTTATCTATTTATTTATTTATTTATTTAATTTTGAAAAAGGCTCTCACTAAGTTGCGGAGGCTGGCCAGGAATTGATGATCCTCCTGTCTCCTCCTCCCAAGTACTGGGATTACAGGTAGGTGCCACCACAACCAGCTAATTGTATTTTAATACCCATCATTCAACAATGAGTTCAGTTATCAATGAGATGGTACTTGGCTATTTCAGGGTTCCTTCAAATGAACCATTTGGAAGTAGAATCTGCAATTAGGGGTTCATATCCAGAGCATTCCGTGGAAGAAGGATGTGCAGTGATTTTCAAATCAGATTCAGTCATGTTAAGATAAGTTGTTACTTGGATTAAGTTGGATATACATTTTAAATAGGATTGATGTGCCTAACAAGTGGACTGTACAGATGATTTATTTTCTCCACTAGAGCCATGTGAAAAAAAGTTAGTGTGCAGAAAAGCAATATAACATGGAATGAATCAGCCAGTACACATTCCATTCTGATTTTGCTTGAAGTAGCAGGTCAAACATATAGATTTTTTTATATGACATTGAGTCTAGGTGTTACACAAATATATTTTCTCTTTTAAACGTGCTAATGTCTTTTCATTTGCTTATTTGTGATGACATGTGTTCACCTTTTGGTTATTAAAGCTCCCTTTTGAAATGGAAACTGTCTCTTCATTTTAAAAGTGATCGCCAAAGAGACACTCTGGGCATGCTATATTTCTCTTTCCATATTATGAGCAAACCAACAAAAGAATCATTTTTCTAGATTCACTGATGTGAGAGCAGCAGAGGCATAGTGTATTTCACACAGTAGATCAGCGCACTGAAGACAATGGGACTTTTGACTCCTATTTCTGGATTTAACTATGCTCCTTTTCAACTCCACTGAATTGCATATAGTGAGCTAGTTTTTATCAGGTGAGTGCATTCATTTCTCCATGAAAGCCATCAGCTGCCTTCTTCCTTCCAGGCCCTGAACCTGCTGTAGAGTGAGGGCAGAGTCTTGATGGGGGATGGATAAGCTATCTTGGAACTCATTGGGTTTTAGGTTTTGTTTTTGTTTAATTAATAAAAAATCTGCCCAATTCCTTTTTGTTTCTTTGCTGCCCAGGGCTCATGTCAGTAGTGTTCAGAAACAGCCTCTGTGGTATATTATGGTAACCCCTGACTTCCTTGATTTTCTCACAGTAATCCTGTGGTCCCCAAGGAGCAGTTGTTATCAGAGACTCAGCCAGCATTTCATTTCAGTTTCATTCCATCTGTGGGTACCAGAAGGTTGCTTCCTACTTGGCATGTAAAGTCATTTTGAGCCCATTATTGTTAATCCAAGTGTATATCACTGATGATTTTTAAGTCCCTATTATAGGCCCTCTTTTCCATATGATATAGAATCCAGATACCGGCTTACTGAAGTGTCTCTATTGAATTGGACTTCAGCATTTTTGGTTTCCAATATTTAAAAGACATGTCAAGTCTTGAGATGCAGGTCAGTGGGAGAGCTGGTACTTAGCATATAGTTTTTTATGTTTGTGGGATCCCCAGCATAAAAGAAAGGATATGCCATTCAAGGTGTGGTTTGGGTTCCTCTTTTAAAAAGTATTTTTGTTGATGCATTGTAATCTCACATCATTATGTAGTTCAGAGTGATACTAACATGCACGCAGCACCCTCTATCTCGCTCTCCACTCCCTCCCCTTCCCCATACATGATATTTAGATTGGCATTGGTAATTTCACATATGTATGTAACTTCCGTGGAAATGTTTCCTTCATTGAGTCTCCCCCCTCCCCCCTCCCCTAGACCACCTCCATCACTCTACTGGGGTTTCTCCTCCATTATCTAAAGTCCCTCTTGTATCCTGATTACTCCCTAGCTTCCAGATATGAGAGAAAATATATGACCCTTCATTTTCTGTGACTGGTTAATCTCACTAAATGTTCTCCAGGTCCATCCATTTTCCTGTAAATGACATAGTTTTTTTCTTTATTGCTGAGTAGAATTCTATTGAGTGTATATCCCATAATTTTGTAATCCATTCATTTGTTGATGGACACCTAGGTTAGTTCCATGATTTGGGTATTGTGATTGTGCTACTATAATATATATGTGTGTACTACTATAATATTCTGATTTCATTCCCTTGGGGGATGCCTGGAAGTGGTGTAGCTGGATCTTGTGGTGGATCCATTCCCAATTTTCTGAGGAATCTTCTCACTGATCTCCATAGCAGCTTCACTAATTTATAGTCCTACCAAGAGTGTAAAAGAGTTCTTATTGCCCACATCCTCACCAGCATTTATTGTTTGTATTCTTGATGATTGTCATTCTAATTGGGGTTAGATGAAATCTGAGTATAGTTTTGATTTTCAGCTCCCTGATTGCTAATGATGTTGAACATTTTTTTCATATATTTATTGGCCATTTGTATTTCTTTTTTTGTGAAGTGTGTTTTTAGTTCAATTGCCCATTTCTTTTTTTTTTTTTTGTTTTGCAGTACCGGGGACTGAACGCAGGGGCGTTCTACCTTCGTGCTACGCCCCCGGCCCTATTTTTTATACTTTATTTTGAAACCGGGTCTCACGAAGTTGCGGAGGGCCTCACTAAGTATAGAGAGAGAGACAGGGAGAGAGCGAGAGAGAGCTGAGGCTGGCTGCAAACCCAGATCCTCTGGTCTCCGCCTCCCAAAGTACTGGGATTACAAGCGTGCGCCACCACGCCCGGCTTCAATTGCCCATTTCTTGATTGTGCAATTGAACAATTCTGAATCTTGGTTTTTTGGTGTTGTCTTTTAAGTTCTTTGTATATTCTAGATATTAGTCCTCTATCAGAGGAGTAGCTGGCAATGATCTTCTTCCATTCTGTAGGTTGTCTCTTTAGACTTTTGATGGTTTCTTTTGCTGAACAGAAACTAATGTTATCCCATTTATTAATTCTTCTTTTAATTTCCTGAGCTTTAAGGGTCTTATTGAGGAAATTTCTACCAGTGTGTACATGTTGGAGTGTTGGTCCTATGCCCTCCTATAGTAATTTCAAAGTCTCTGGTCTAATTTCCAGGTTTTTGATCCACCTTGAGTCGATTTTTGTGTGGGGTGAGAGGAAAGGATTTAATTTCCTTTTTCTACAAATGGATAACCAGATTTCCCAACACCATTTGTTGTACAGGCTGTCTTTTCTTCACTGTATGTATCAAAAATCAATTGGCTAAAAGTCTGTGAATTTGTTTCTGTATCTTCTATTCTGTTCCATTGGTCTCTTTGTCTATTTTTTTCTGCCAATACCATGGTGTTTTTATTACTATAATTCTGTAGTATAATTTGAAATCAGGAATTGTGATACCTCCTGCATGGTTCTTACTGCTAAAAAATAACAACAACAACAAAAATGAAGTCTCTGGTCTAATTTACATGTCTTTGATCCATTTTGAATTGGCTATTGTGCAGGGTGAGAGGTTGGGATTTAATTCAATTTTCTACAAATGGATAACCAATTTTCCCAACATCATTTGTTGAAAAGGTTGTCTATTCTTCAATATATGTTTTGGGCACCTTTGTAAAAACTTAACTTGCTATAATTGTGTGTATTTGTTTCTATATCTTCTACTTTGTTCCATTGGTTTATTTTTTAAATACTTTTATTGGTGCATTATAGACTCACATCATAATGTAGTTCATAGTGATAGTGACATACATGCACATAGCACTTGGTGATTTTTCTCCCAGCTACCTCGCCACATCATCCTTCTCCATAGAAGATATTAAGATTGGCATTAGTATTTTCACATATGTGCATAATGTATTGGTTTATGTGTCTGTTTTTGTGCCAATACCATGGTACTTTTATTACTATAGCTCTGTAGTATAATTTGAAGTCAGATATTGTAATGTCTCCTGCATGGTTCTTATTGCTGAAAATTGTTTTAGCTATTCTGGGTCTTGTTTTTCCATATGAATTTTAGGACTGAATTTTATAGCTCTGTGAATAATAACATTGATATTTTAATAGGGATTGCATTGACTCTGTAGATCACTTTTGCTAGAATGGCCATTTTGATAATATTTATTCTGCCTATCCAAGAGCATGGGAGATCTTTCCATCTACTAAGATGTTCTTGAATTTCTTCCTTTGGTGCTTTATAATTTTCATCATAGAGTTCTTTTGCCTCCTTGATCATATTTATTCCTAGGTTTATTTATTGTTTTTGAGGTTATTGTGAATAGAATTGTTTCCGGATTTTTTTTTTTCAGTGGATTCATGTTTGGTGTGTAGAAAAGGTACTGATTTTTTTTTAGATTGATTTTGTATCCTGCTACTTGACTGCATTTGTTAATCAGCTCTAAATGTCTTTTTGTTGAATTTTTTGGTCTTCTAAGTATAGAAACATGTCATCTGCAAATAGAGATAATTTTAGTTCTTCTTTTCCTATTTGTATTCCTTTGATTTCCTTCTCTTGGCCTTATTGCTCTCACTAGAATTTAGAGTGCTGTATTGAAAAGGAGTGGTGATAGTAGGCATCCCTGTCTTATTCCTGATTTTAAAGGAAATTCTCACAGTTTATCCCCCATTCAATATGTTGGCTTTGAGTTTGGCATATATTGCCTTTATGATGTTGAGGTAAGTTCCTTCTATTCCAATTTTCTGCAGTTTTTAACATTTTAAGATTTTGTCATACTTTTTCAACATCTATTGAGATGATTATGTGATTTTTGTCCTTAGTTCTGTTTATGTGGTAAAATACATGTTTTGACTTGCATACCTTGAGCCAGCCTTGCATCATTGGAATAATCATCATTGGAATAAAATACAATTTTCTTGATATGGTTTTAAATGCATATCACCAGTATTTTGTTTAGAATTTTTATATTTATTTTCATCAGTAATATTGGTCTATAATTTTCTTGAGATCTTTTTATTTGGTTTTGGTATTAAGGTGATACTTGCTTCATAGAGGAGATTGGAAGAATTTCATCTCTTTCTATTTTACAGAGTAATTTGTGAAGGATTGGGTTTAGTTCTTCTATAAAGGTTTTGTAGAATTCAGCTGAGAATCCATCTGGACTTGAACTTTTCTTTGATGAAGGCTTTTTATTGCTGTTTCTCACTTTGTTTTTTATTGGTTGGTGTAGGTTTTCTGTATCCTCTTGGTTCAATTTAGGTAGGTTGTATATGTCTAGAAATCTGTTGATTTCTTCTATGTTTTCTAGTTTATTTGTGTATAAATTTTCAAAATACTTTCTGTTGCTCCTCTGGGTTTCCTCACTGTCTGTGTTGATGTCTCCTTTATCATTTCTTTTTTTATTTATTGGTGCATCGTAATCATACATCTTGATGAGGTTCAGGATAGTAGAGGCATACATGCACACATCACTCATTTAGCCCTCCCCCAATTCCCACCCCCCTTCCCTCCTTCTCATGCTCAGCATAGTAATTGACTTTGATAAGTTTGTGTATGTACATCATGTCCATTAGGGTGTTTCCCTCTTCCCTCTTCCCCCCTACCATCTCCCAGAGTTAGGTCACCTTCTTTACTCATCTAAGATTTCTCCTTCTTTGTGTGGAGTTTCTCCTATGTCCCATTTTCTCCCTATAGCTTCTGCACATTAGGGAGAATATCTGACTTTTCACTTTTTTGTGAGTGACTAATCTCATTTAGCATAAAGTTTTCCAGGTCCTTCCATTCTCTTGCAAATGACATAATCTTGTTCTTCTTTATGGCTGAGTAAAATTCCATTGTGTACATATCCCATAGTTTTGTAATCCATTCATCTGTTGATGGACATCTTGGCTGGTTCCATAGTTTGGCAATTGTGAATTGTGCAGCTATAAACATAGATACGCATGCATTAGTTTGGTTTCCATTCTTTCGGGTAGATATGCAGAAGTGGTATTGCTGGGTCGTGTAGTAGATTCATTCTCATTCTTCTGAGGTTCCTCCATACTGTTTTCCAAAGTGGTTGCACTAATTTACAGTCCCACCAACAATGTATTAGAGTTCCTACTTCTCCACATCCTCGCCAGCATTTGCTGTTGTTTGTGTTTGTAATGATTGCCATTTTAATTGGGGTTAGGTGAAATCTCAGAGTAGTTTTGATTTGCATCTCTGCTAATGACGTTGAACCTTTTTTCATCCATTTATTGGCCATTGATATTTCTTCTTCTGTGAAGTGTCTATTGAGTTCACTTGCCCATTTTTGATTGGGTTATTTGTTTTTTTAGGGATGAGTTTCTTAATTTAGTTATTTGGGGTTTTAGTTATTTGGACTCTCCATTTATTTTTATTAGGTTGGCTGAGGGTTTATCAATCTTGTTTATCTTTTCAAAAGAGCAGCTTTTTGTTTTATCTTTTGTATTTTTTGTTGTTGTTTTTCTATCTTTTGATGATTTCTGTTCTGATTATTGATTCTGATGTAAAACCAAGAAAAGATGGGAATGAATTGGAAGGATCTTATATAGGGCAGCTCCACCCCTATAACAACCTCATATCTTAGTAGTTTGTTTTACACAGAACTCACAAGGTAGAGTGGACTTCTCCTCTCCTACAAACTCTGTTACATTCCATTCTTCCCTCTGTTTCTAGATCATCTTAAACACTTCTTAGCATGGATTTTTAGAACCTTTATTATTGAGCTAATGAAGAGCATTGGAGTTTGGAAGGATGAACTAGCAGAGGAAGGTGTTCATAGTTTAATGTTTGATGGTGTGTGGAAACAGCTTGAGAATCCATAGGATGGTTACTCACTTCTGCTAGGCATTGGGGCTCTGAAAACCTGAGCAAACTATTAGGGTGCAGTAGCAGACATCTAGAATCACTTATTAGTAGAGGAATTCAGAGCTCAACATGGTTTCCAAAATACAGCCTGGAGAATCACAAAAAAACTGGCTCATTAGCACCTACTTTTAAACCACTGCACTCCTTAAGTAGCATCTCTGCCTTGCAGTAAGTATGGTACAGGTCACATATGTGTTCCATGCATCAAGAAGGTGTGCCAGCCTCACAAGTCATGCCAATTAAGTGGCTGACTGGACTTCCCACAGGGACCACTCTTTTGCATCTTTGTGGCCAGATAATGAAGAATCATTTGAGCAATTATTCTTCATTTTCCTTTTTTTTCCCATAAGAAAAGAATAGGAAATTAAAGAAGTCCTCTGTAGACGCTGTAGAGATTTTTAATAATACATATATAATTTCATAGTGTTCACAAACATGGAGAATAGCTCAAACACATCTTCTTGATTAGAGATTTAAGAACAAGATCTGACCTTCCAGGAAACTTCTCTTTACAATCAACCAACAGAGTATTTCCTCTTCCTACTTATTTCTACTCCACTGATACCTTCCTGGCTGCTCATAAAGGTAGTTAGCCCATGTGGTACCATATGAACGGTATTGTGTATAACTTGAAGTTAGATATGAAAACAGAACTCATGATAAAATGCCTGTTACTACCATTAGAGTACAATTACTCTGGAGTCTGTGGAAGCCACAACTCAGGAACCAGACTAGCAGATGCATTTGTGAAGATACTGATTCCCCCCTGAGGGAGTCAGGTTCTGTACTTCCTTCCTCCCTTAATAGGTTACAGTTTGGGATGTAAGTGAATGGAGAAATCATATTGATGGCTATTAATTAAATGGCATTAATACCTTGGGTTTTTCTAGAGAGATGTTATATTAATATATTGGAAGGGAGTGCATTTCTCTCATGCCTTAGTATAGAAAAGGTCGACCCAGGAGACCTATAAAAATCATCATTATATAAGTATCTGACAAGTCAAGTAGGATACAAGTCAGAAATGATGTGTGACTACTTTGTTCTGGCATTACCAGAGACTTTGACTAAATTGTATAGGTCGGTTTCTGCTATCTTTCTTTGCAAGACTGGCCCTAGGCTAAATTGTGAAGGTAGAAAGTATACCCTTTCCTCACTCTCTGAGATTTCCCTCCCTCCCACCTCCATTTAGGGACTCTAGTCACAAAATACTACTTCTTCCACCCCACCATCTCTTGCTCTCAGGAAAGATTACGCCATTCGTCTTTACCTGAATATGCTTCTGTGGTTTATTCTTTCAAAAACACAGTAGAAATAGGTGAGAGAGCTATGCCATTTTGTAAACAAACATGACTTCTTGGTTCATGTGACAGGGTGCAACTGAGGTATAGTCTCTTCTGCTCCTCTGTGCTTGGAGATGAGAATGACCCCTGCTCTTCCAGTGTGACCTGGAGAGTCAGCTGTGGCCTTTGTCCAAGACCCCACCTAACGCCTGTGGGGGCAAGGGGAGAAGGAAATCCTCAGTATGGAGGAATAAACACAAATTAGGAAGGCAGGCTCTTATTTTATTGACAGATATGTGTCAGAGGTCAGTGGAAGATATTCAGAAAATGCGCAGAGCTTCTCTTGATAGAGACTTTTAAATTATGCTTTAATAATGGGAATTGTTTGTAATTCATCCATTTATTATTTAGCTATAGTGTTGCATAAAATTGGTTCTATAATGCATGACAATTCAGTATGGATTATGTTCTTTATTTACCATGAACATGTATTTTTATAGCCATAAATATCTATATATCAGGGTAAGTGGTACAAGGGAAGGGGAAGGGCAAGAAAGAAGCAAATAAGTGGAATTACTATCATAAACAATATGTACATGTGAAAATATACCAACATCATTCTCGGTACTTCATATGGGTGGGGGAAGGCGGGGGTATACTAAGAGCTGTGTGCATGTATATTAACATCAAATAGATATTCATTGTGATGTAAGACTCCAATGCACCAATAAAAGCATGTTAAAAATAATAAATAAATATATATACACTTTTATGGGTTTGTATGTATAATGCACATATATGTATATAATTAAGAAAATTATGGAAAAACAGAAATAGCCCCCAAATTCCCACCTACCAGGTTTAAATTTCTCCTGACTAGCTGAAGCTTTTCTTTATACCATCTTTTACCTTTTAAAAATAATTTAAAGGAAATCTTAAAATCACCATATCTGCCCCCATATTTTGCACTATGCCTTTGTGAATAAATTACTTTTCTTGGTGCCCCTCTGCAGGATACATGATAAGAAAACAAATTTTGAACAGAATAATGAATGCTGTATTTTCTAATTTTTTCATGCCAACTAAGAGAACATTTTTGAGACAAGTATTTTTTGGTTATTTAAAGTCTGCAATGACTTTGTGTGTGTACTTAGTAAGCTGAGCAGGTGTGCCTAGGATTACTGTTTGAAGCATGGAGAGACCCAGCCCTCCTCTCTCCAAGTGCCAGTAGCAACAGGTGGTCCCTGTCCTGTGAGCTAATGTCACACAATAACGGCGGCAGTTGGACTGCTGTTAATGGGACTGTCTGGAAATGGCAAAACAGAAGAATGTGCTAATAAAATGTGTTATGCTTAAAAAGACAATGGTGAGGTCCGGATTTGATTGGGAGACCATAGTCTCAGTTTTTGTTTGGCTCAGCTGTGTATGTTTGAATCAACCCTGATGCGAGAGCAAATTTGAGGATTATCTAAAGGGACAGTGTTTTTCCTTTGTTATTGAAGGTCTAAAAACTTAGTTGCATGCCTCTTGGGAAACTTAGTTACATGCCTCATTGGATTCAACCACTAATAAGCTAAGGAATTATCTACACAATATAAAGTAAAAAAAGATGTATCTTCCATTAATGCTCAAGTTTCATATCTCCATAAATTTCAATATCATGTTCACAGAGAAGTGTATTTTTCATATTTGACCAAAACCAATATTGATTTGTATGCATGAAAATACGATGGTGGTTGATACCACTTAAAATAGAAATAGATAAGAAAAATGGCCCATCATCTATTGAGTACCTACAATGTAACAGGTACTTTATAGAAGTAATCCCACATAATTTTTAAGACAACTGTATGAGGTATATTGTGTTATCACTCTTTAACAATTTGGAAACTGGGATTGAGAAATACTATTTTAATAGTATTAAATTTAAATTTTATACTATTTAATACTATTTAATAAATTTAATACTATTTAAATGGTATTTAATAGTCTCCAAAGTCCATCCCCTTCTAGTCTGCTGTATTGTAGTCTATATTATTCTTTCTGTTGCTATAACAAAACACCTGAGGCTGCGAATTTACTAAGAAAAGGTGCACATTTCTTTTAGTTTTAAAGGCTGAAAGTTCTAACAGCATGGTGTTGACTCTGGAGAGGAACCCTTTACCTCCACTGTATCACAGCATGGCAGATGGCAGATGGCAGGGGTGTGTTTGAGAAGGAGAAATTGTGTGGTGAGATAGGAAACTAGAAAGAGACTGTGGAGGAGCCAGTCTTGCTCTTTTATAACAACCCTGTCATGAGAACTAACCAGGGGTCCCACTAAGAAGTGTATTAATCCCTTCCAAGGGCAGTGGCGCCAAGGCCCTCTGACTAGGCTCCACCTCTTGGAAGTTTTATGTTTCTCATATTGCCGCACTGGGGACCAAGATCCAACACATAAACCTTTTGGGAACAAACACAAGCCACATTCAAACCCTAGCATGATCATGGTAATACAAGTGGCACCATAGGTGAATGTCCTGTGCAAGGTGAAAATTACTCTTTTGCTTTTGAGAAGCAGCTGCAGTGCAACTTAGCTTCTGGCTTAGAGCTTGGTGATACACTACATGTGGAGAGCTGTCTTTATAGTTTGATTGGTAAGGAAAGAATGCATAGGTGATGATATTCAGCAGGACATTTCCTTGGGAGAAAGGCACACCTCACAGAGACATATATGCCATGCTTTAAGCCTCTAGCACCACACATTTCCTGGAGCATCTTCACCGGGCAGCAGGCTGGTCACACTGCAACTCCCTCTCATGACATTCCTTCCCTCCAAAATATCCTCTCCCTTCCTGCCAAGTCAGCGCCGGCAACTCCAGATGAGGGTAAGCTGTATCATACGCATATGGCAGTGATCCTTTCCCTTGATGAAACTGACTTTCTTCAGGTGAGAAACTTTGTAACTTAGGTTATAGTTGGTTCATGGACACCTGAGTACAGAAATTTTCTCAAATTTCTAATGATTTGGCTCAATAAACATGAAGGTGGCAAAACTCCAGGTGATACCACTTTAGACAAGTGCCGATTGATCATTAAATATGTAATTATGACTATAAATTTTTACAGGCAACAGTTTGAAGATAGTCACTGGAAAGTATCTTGAAGGATGGAAAAATAATGGTCATATTATGTCAAGAGAAGAATGAAGAGTAACTGTTGTAGGCTTAAATTGAAACAGAGATTTTAAAGCTGAAGTGAGTTCAGATGTAAGATAAGAGGTTTGCAAACTGGAAGACCTTAACTTGGAATACCTAATTATATGGGAACTTGAGTGATTGCCCTTTGCTGAGGTTTTGTAGGTGTAATGAGGCAAATGAGACAATGTATAGGAAGTAATACACTGGAAATAGGGAAGTCAGCAGAAATGGAAGAAAAAATATATATGGGGCACCATATATAAGTTTTAATTTTGTAGCCACCACATGAAAAAAACAAAATCATCATGAGAAATTGTAATGATATATCCAAAATGTTATACTAATATGTAATTACTATTTTACATTCTTTTTAGTACCAACTTTGGAAAGTCCAGTGTGTATTTTATATCTAGCATACATATCAACTTGTAGTAGCCACATTTCAAGTGTTCATTAGCCCACATGGCTGGCAGCTGCCACATTGAGCAAGGCAGACCCAGGCTCTTACTCTAGAAATGAGCTACAATGTCTGATTTTTTATGTTCGCTGAAGAATTGTCCATAAAGTTTTAAAATAAGGTTCCTTAGACTCTCTTCCTGGAGGGAGGTTTCATCGTCATAAATCTGGTTGAGGTCTGAGTGCCTCTTTTATGAAGCCCTCTCGGTGGTTTTGAGGTGACATTGAGATTTAATTCCTCACCCTAGTCTCTCGAGGATGATCTTAGGACTTATGCCCCTGGAAGGTGGAAAAGAAAATCAGGAAATCTGGAGGCCTTCTCTTTTTCTAACCTTCTCCCACACAAACTTCTCTGCTTTCCAGGAGGTAACTTAGCACATAAGGGATACATAGAAGTAAACATTGAGAGTTGGCACATAAGAAGTAAAATGGTGAATTCCATAAGATTAACTGTGGGAGGGTGGGAGGGATGTTTGCTGATGTGTGGGTAGCCAAGTCAGAGATGAAACTGACTCTTCTAGCAAAGGTGAAGAGAGTATGTTGGGAGTTACCTCACTCTTCACTGCCTTGCTCCAGTGCCCATGACTTGTTAACTCTGTAGAAACAGTCACTAAAAAGGCAGAAATCTGCCTAGGTTCTGTTTCAGCCCCTGGCTAAATGTGTTATCCTCTTAGCTTTCCTTTTAGCTTCTTGGCACTTCTGTTTATCCAGCCACAAAATGTGGTAAATGCTGATGTATACACCCTCTGAGACCCCCAGGTCAAAACACCACTGTGCTCAGTATACTGTGTCACCTTAGGATTATGGTAAGCTCCACAGCATGCCCGCAAGTTAAGTAAGTGTTTATAGAAATGTGAACAAAGCTGTACTTTAGAAGGTCAAATTGACTTGCTCAAGGACGATATGTTTCTCAAGGGCCCCAATTCTCCTTCAGAGCCAATTGACTTTCTCCTATTTACCACTCTCCAAGTCATCTGGTTTCTTTCCTATCAGCTCTGCCCCCTCACTGCCCTTCAGAGGGACGATACAGTCTGAGTTTGTGAAGTTTTGTTTTTTGGTTAAATAACAGTGACCTCTTTTCTTAACCTCTGGGCTGGACAAAACCAAAGATCATCTAGTTGAAGCCATAATATAATTTTTGGATGTCATTTTTAATAACCTGACATTTAACCCTCCAGTTTATTTCTTAATGGCAGTGACTCCTGTGTTTAAACAGCTCATTCTTTCTCTTTAGGTCCAACGCCTTAACCACTTGACCATCCTGGTGCAGGCTTATTTTTCTCTTTAACCAAAATGTTTGTTCCTGTAACTTCTATATTTGAAGCTACAAAGGGCATCTAAATATAACAGCATTTCAAATATTTGAAAATAATATCTGGTTATGACTCTTTCTACCTCCATCAATAAAAGTTCACCTTTATTTTCTCCTTTCAGGCTGAGTAATTCTGAGTTTGTTTTGTTTTGGGTTTGGAGTACTGGGATTGAACCTAGAGACATTCTACCTCTGAGTCACACCCCTATCCCATTTTATTTTTATTTTGAAACAGTTCCTCACTAAGTTGCTGAGGCTAGTTTCAAAGGTGTGATGCTTCTGTCTTAGCCTCCCAAGTGCTGGGGTTATAGGCATGTGCCACGATACATCACTACAGTTCTGAGTTCTTTTGAATGTTCTTTATAGAACATAGTTCTAAGTTTCCTTACTCTCCTCTGAATGGAATTCATGGACTAGTTATCAAATCTACTACTCTAAATATATCCTGGCCAGAATAAATTTTAAAAAGATAGGAGAGAAATGGAAACCAAAGATATTAAAGGACTTCTGTGAAGGTTTGCTTTTCTCCTCTGAATAATTGTACCTTTCATGATTTAGAAAATAATCACTATGCCGGGCGTGGTGGTGCACGCTTGTAATCCCAGTACTTTGGGAGGCAGAGACCGGAGGATCCAGGTTCGCGGCCAGCCTCAGTTCTCTCCCTGTCTCTCTCTCTCTCTCTCTCCGTAGTGAGGCCCTCCGCAACTTCTTGAGACCTGGTTTCAAAATAAAGTATAAAAAATAGGTACCTCAAAAAAAAATCACTATGTCACCTTTTGCATTTTTATTTGAAATCAAGTTAGAGGAAAGCAGATTCCTTTGTTTAGCATTCCTTTCTAGTATTGCACTAAGTTATTTTAAGATGAGCCTAATATAATCAATAAAATAGCCTTGCCATTGGCTTATAGAAACATCCTTATACTTGTATTTCTTAACTTGAAGGCATGTATCTCTTACATGTACAGTTAGCAGACTTCAAAATATTAAAAAGGTGATATTTTTAACTTCAAAGTTTTGTTGCCCCTACATGCCCCTTTTTAATGTTCAAAATTAAGCAGCAGGAAGATTTAGGCTGAATGTTTCAGGGCCATTATAGTTAGCTAGACCTCTGAGATACATTCAGCTCTGCAGAGCTAACAGAGTACTTAATCCACGTCATTTCCTGGACTCTAGGGTGCGCGCCCAGTGGAAGGCATTTATTTACCAAATTAAAAGCACAGCAAGTAGAAGCTGAGGTATTATTTAAGCACATTTATCGACTCCTATTCTGCTACTATTTACTAAATTTCTCAGTGATGGAAGATGATGAACGAGTTGATTCTTGCAATCACTTGGCTTTGCTAAAGGTGAAATATATCTTCCTTGATTTATTCCTCTTGCATTGACAAAAGAGCTTTCAGTGGAATTGGAGGGTATCCAACTCTATTTGGATACTGTATGCAGAATTCAGAGTGTTTTCCCCCCTTTTGAATTATTCTGTCAAATCTGCTAGGGAAATCACCTAATAAAGAGATGCTGACATGTTTGGGATTCTGTGCCAGTTTTCACTTCTGCTCACCAAAGTCCCCCCTTTTTCTTCCTCTAGTGAATGTGCATTTGCACAGGTGAGTGTGGACCCTCACTGACCCACTTGGGGCTGCCCTGGGCAGCACCTCCCCTGGTGGGAAGCAGAGTGAGGAGAGCAGGGAGTTTTCATACTCCTGCTGTATGAATTTTTACTTTCTGAATTGTCATCAAAGAATTTCCTATGTGTGTTAGCAGGATGAATGCCAAACATAGCCAAATAATTTTGTCCAGCACTAAAAGACAAAGGGATTTACATTGCTCTTTAAAGAAATGAAAAAAGATATGAAATGAGGTGATACTGAAATGTGGGTAAAGTAAGAAGAAATAGTTTATCACTGACCATTTAAGCTAAGATCTTTCCTGCTCTATAATCCTGGTAGTACATCCTAAAATCCCTACCCTCTCCTGACATTGATCATGCTAAAATAACTCATCTTTTCCTTTTTGACAATTTTGCCCTCACTGATAATCTCATATATGAAGTCAGCTGGATCAAACTAAGGCTTTTCTGAGAATGCACTTTAATCAGTTACTAACTTCTGGGATATATTTGTCTTTTTCTATTGATAAAACTGCACACCACTCTGTCTTAGGAAAACTTTAAATGCATGCATCTAAAACTCATTGATGTAGAGAAGCTGGTGAATGTATCATAGAGTTGTGGTCAACAGACAATTTTCAGTAGCAAACTATGTGTTTTCAAGCTAACTTTCAGAAAAGCCAAGTGTTTAATATAGCTATATGAAGCACTCCTCAGATTGGACTGGATGGGTAGTCCAGAATCCTAAAATATTAGTTAGCTAGGAAGCTTGCTCAAGAGCCTTGTCCCTTATGTGCTGAGAAGTCTGAGAGATTCAAGAGTATGTTAGATTAGTGTGTGTGTGTGTGTATGTGTGTGTGTGTGTGTGTGTGTGTGTGTGTGAGAGAGAGAGAGAGAGAGAGAGACAGAGAGAGACAGAGACAGACAGACAGACAGACAGACAGAGGATTGAAGCCAGCGACAGTCTACCTATGAGCTACACCTACAGTTCTATTTCTTATTTTTTTTTTATCATTGAACAGGGTCTCACATTATTGCTGAGGGTTCCACTGTGTTGCTGGGGGTATCAATAAGTTGCTGAGGTTGGCCTTGAATCTGTGATCCTCCTGTCTCGGTCTCCTAGTACTGGGATTACAGGAATGTACCACCATGCCCAGCCTACTTTTAGTCCTACTTTCTTGCAGAATAAGTGGATTTTATTTGTCCCTGTATCTTTTTCTGCCTTACTTATGACATACTTGGCTTTGTGCAGTATAAGGACCCTGTACACTGGTGTGCAAAAACTATGATACATATGCTCACACTCCCCCACCCCCTAATAAACTCTTTCTGGATCTCTGTGTGTTTTACTGAATACCTGAGATTAATTAGTGTTGAGCCTTTGACCAACAAAGACTCATTCATCAGGTTTTTTTTAAAACATAGCTTAAATGGGGCCAAACAGATAAAAATCTATATGACAGCAAACACACAACTTTGAAATAAAAAACAACCACTTCTCACTGGTTGTGTGTGTGTGTGTGTGTGTGTGTGTGTGTGTGTTTGGCTACTTTCCTGTGCACTTTTTCTTTTTGTAGAAAGCTTTATTGCCTTCAAATAAACAATAAATAATCACTGGATAAAAAGTAAACAGATTACAAAGAAACCTAATATGTTAATTGATTAGTCATTTAGAAAATAGATGATGTTGCTAAACTGAGATAAATTCAGCTCCTAACAGTCTTTGCCTCAGTTTGTTGGTTAAATGGAAATATGGTAGTGATGAAAGTGAAATCTGTTGGCTCTTTTATGCTTCATTTACATTGTATAAAATACACATCATAGTTGATTGTCAGCATGAAAATTACTTTTTTTAAAAAGTTGGATTCACCCTTTTTTTTAAAATCACTTTCTTAGATAACACAGAACCAAGGGGCAGTGGTTAGCCCCTTTGAGAAGTGAGGAAGTGTGGTATTAGAGTCTGAATTGTACTATTTTAAGAGACAGCAATGAACTGAGAAACTAATTAATTAAATGTTTCCACCCTTCCTATGTGGAGATTTCAGGAGATAATCAGGTATCATCAAGGTAGTGTTTTTTTCTCTTAGTTGAGACCAATGTGGGTTTGTTCAACCCCAATTATTATTTACTTAAATCTCAAAATTTTAGGTATACATGCCAGAGCCTTTCTAATATATTGAATCCAAACCCTTCTTGAATTTAATTTATATTATCATTATTTGTATTATTTAGCCTTTCAGGTTGAAAATATTTCTTGGGGAAATTATTTTCATAGGCATTTTTTAATAAGGTATACAATAATTTTTGTATTTTGTCAGTATTGTCAGGGTATAATTTATATATAATACACCTCATACATTTGGAGGGATTCTCTGATTTTTGTCACAAGATACAGAACATTTTTTTATCATTTCCATAAGTTTCATAGTATACCTATGTGATCTATCTCTGCCCCAATCCCCAGCCCATGACAACCACTGACCTTTTTTTATTTTTTTTTTTTGTCACCATAGAGTCTGGTGTTTTGTTCTTATTTGCCCTAAAACCACTTTTTCACATTTCAAACCCTAATATTTGTGCATGTGGCAAATACTCTTTCTGTATGCTTAGTTCTTAGGATTTTTTTTTCAATAATCCCTTTCAGTTTTTGTTATCTCTAGAGATTAATGATCTCAGAGCCTAACATAACCAGAGGGAAAGATGATGTAAGCAGCATTTGCTGAACAACATTACACACACACGTACACATAGATACATATACATGTGTACATATAATGCATACACATACATAATGTGTACATATACTTTAAGTACTCCTTAAGTGCTCTCATAGAATGTTTGATACTAAAAGGAACATATGATAGGGAAAGTAGGGAAAGTTACTAATTACTTCTGAGTTTGGAGCTGTAACTTATCCTCTAGGTAACTATATCCCTGTGCATAAAATGAAAAGTTTAGAATAAATAGTTATTTACCAACCAATTATTTGTAAACTGTTGGTTGAAAGGGTAATCCAGGAATCTCTATGGACATTTGCTTCAGCTTCTATTTTTAAATCTCAATATATAAAATGGCTACTTAGATTTTTTTTTAAGGAAAAAGGCCAGAATTGTGAAAAAGAGTAGTTCTCCAGGATGGTTAATGAAGTTCATTTGAGGATGTCCATGACTTAGTTCATCTAAATACCTGCAATGATAGTTTTGAATAATTTTATATTGAATTTTATGCTTGTGTATTGTTTAATTCATGTTAAACATGTACCTAGAATAAGATATTAGGAACATAAAAAAGTTATAACTCTAAAAATTTATCTCAACATTATTGTGTATCTTGAATGCTGAATATCCTAGAAGACCCATGTGTTAAAAGCTCATTCCCCAGATTGTTGCTATTAGATGGAGGTGGAAATAGTTTGGAGGTATTTAGGTCATTGAATGTGTTCCGTTGAAGGGCACTGTAGGAACCTGACCCACTCCTCACTTTTTTTGGTATCCTGGCCATTAGCTGGACAATTTTTCTACATGATCCTGTGATGACATTCCTTCTCACCACAGGTGCAAAACAACAGGGCCAATCAACCATCAAATGGACCCTTCAAAACTGTGAGCCAAAATAGCCTTTTTCACTTAATAAGTTAATTGCTTAGCCATTTTATTATAGTGGCAGAAATCAAACACAGTGATCTGCGTCATGTTTTCAAGACCCAGTAGGTGAACAAAATAAATGTTTCTAAGACATCAAAAAGACAGTTCTAGAAAGAACACTGTAGTCAAAATGATATTCTATTTGGCTTTTCGTTGGGAGGGTTTAAAAACTTTGCAAATACAATGGATTATTTATGGAGAAAAACATGAAAACACCTTGAAACCTCTCTTATATCAGGAATCAAACAAACATCTTATACCAGAAGATAATTTTTCTACAAAGTACAATGATTTAAAACATTAAATAATGAAAGCATTTTTTTGTACTTTTTTGATGCTATAGTATATATTTACATTTTAGTCTTTATTGTGATAATGTGCATTTGGATTCCAAACCTAATACAGTATACCTTTGAACTTAAAATAAATTGTGCTTTTTCTCAAATAATAGAATAAAATTATTCTAGAAGCAGTATGGGCCACTTGTTAAGTGAAAGAAAGTGAACAATTTTCTTCATAAATTATAATTAAGTAGAGTATTAAAATGAACTTAATTACAAAATCTTTAAAAGCATATTGATTTTAATTTAAACTCTATTCTTTATTATGTCACAGAGGAATGGTTAAAAACATAGGCTCTTCAGTTGGTATACCTGACTTGGAATTCTGCATCTATTACATACTAGCGATGTGATTTTAGACAAGTAATTTAAGTTTATTTGTCCATAATCTAGAGAAGTAATGCAGCCTACATCATAGTGTTTGTGTATTAAACAAATTTAACTATAAAAGATATTTAATAATATATTTAACATATTAATATATAATTTACATATTATATAAATATTAGAAGATAATACATTTAATATATTGATATTAAGTATGTTAATTACTTTACCTTAACATATTTAATAATAGAAGTCTTCCATGTTCATCAGTCGCATGGAAATACCTTTATTATTATTACCCCACGCCAAAATCATTGTTTGAGTCTCCCAGTTTTCACAAAATTACGTATTATTATGACTGAGGTTTTCTTGTTTTTGTTTTTTGTGGTACTGGGGATTGAACTCAGGGGTATTCTACCTCTGAGCTACAACCCCAGCCCTATTTTATTCTTTATTTTGAAACAGAGTCTCACTAAGTTATGAAGGCCTTACAAGTTGCTGAGGCTGGCCGTGAACCTGTGATCCTCCTGTCTCAGCCTCCCAAGTACTGGAATTATAAGTGTGCACCACCACGCCTGACTTTGACCGTGTTTTATAAATCAAAAATCTTGGGAAATACTCAACTGCAAGGTCTCTCATTTTTTCCTTCTGTTGTGTGAAATACTGTGCTTTCTGGCTCTGTGGTGCTGACCAAGGTTCTGAAAAGTCCCAGGCCCATTTTACTGTTAATCTTACCCTTTATACTAAATATTTTAGCTCTAGCTGGAATCAAGGTTAGAGCATCTGTATAGTTCAGAATCCTCTGAAATTAGTGTGTGTTCTTGGTGGTTGAAAAGCAAGGGGAAAGTGGGTTGCTCATTAGTTAAATAACAAGCTATCTCTTATGTCACTGGGATTGAAATCAAATTTTAATTTTCATATTTGCATAAGAATAAAGATTTCAGTCCTCAGTTCAGTTTGCCAAAGAGTTGGCTATCCTACCTAAGTACTTTAGAACTACAATCACTTTCAAGGCCAAGTCAGCTTTGTTTACTGCCAGGAACAATTTTCTGAGATTCCAAAAGTGAATGTTTCATTTTGTTACACAGGTAAATTGTAAGTTTATAGTTAAATGAACAAACACAAACGATATTTGCAAACAATTTGTGTAACTTCTAGAGGTCAGGGCCTACATATTACACAACATTATGTCCTTGACAATTAAGAAAATGTTGGTACTTATTAGGTATACAAGTTCTTATGTAATCAAATAAAGTACCAGATTTCTAAGGCTCCATTTGAAAGCAGACCCATTTATCTTCATCAGTTGTTTTCTTTGCATGAAGACTTGGATGATAATTTTCTGTTGATAGGCCAAATTTCTCTAAAAATTACATTGTATGTTGCATAATGCAGGAATGGGAGACCAAGATGAAATGGATCCAACAGGACAGAATAGTCACCTTGTGATCTCTTCTTTCATCTCAAAATGTTTATACCCTTGGTCCATTATTGATGTTGTGTTATTGACTTCCAAATCATGTATAATATTTCCTTTCTGAGTTTTCTAAGACTTCTATCTTTTTTGTGTTGGGAATTATGTATGGGAAGTAAAACTCGCTAATGAACTCCCAAAGTAAGGAATGGTAGTCTATATAAGTTCAAAAGACTTATTTTAGTCAATCTTCACCTTCCTCAACAAAAACACAGACATAAAAAATTACTTCAGTTATGAAGAATAATATTAACAATAGTTGCATATTTTATCAGTATAGAATATGAACACATGAATAGAATATTCATGAACAGTGAATTTATATTTAATTTTTATAACTTTTTAATTGATTTAAAAACAATACTCAAATTGAGTCAAAAGAATAAGGAATCTATTGTAAAATATTTTTATGTAAAATAATTCATGACTTTATATTAATGAAGTAAAAGATTTCCAGAGTCATCTCATAATCTAATTTGAACCAGTGAAACTTTATCAGATAAATTATTTCCCTTTAATTTATCTTTTTCTAACTTACAATCTGCTTTGTGACATATGTTTGTAGTGTATTCTATTATTTTTGTCTTATTTAGGACATAATTTACACTTATAACTAGCATTTTTAGATGCTAAAGAATTAGGATATGTAATATAATAAGTCGAGACAAAACGTTAAATTCTGACTTTATTTGGGTAAATAAAATTTTTGTATTTTCTTGAAAATCTGATGAAATTTACAATATCAGTATAGAATTGACAGTGCTAAATATAATCAATTTCATATGGATTTTATGTATTAGCTCATCCATAAAACAAACATGGAAATATATTTGGTAGCATTTTTGTGAATAAGCTAGTTCTACTAATAAGGATCCATGGCTCATCTTTAGATTTTAAAAACCATTAATTACCTTAAAATTGCTCCAAAATGAACATATTTTTATTTAGGAGAGAATATTAGAAGTTTAAAGGAATTGATTTTTAAAACTATTTTAAGTTGTAACTATGTATCAACAGAAATTATGTTTTTTTAACTTCTTGCCTTCAAATGTAGAACATTTGCCTTCAGTTTTGAACAAAACATTAGCTTTTTTGACAAGGAACTGTTTTCCGGAATGAACCAAATTCATCAGTGTTTCTTCTTCTTCTTTCTCCTCTTTATCTTTTTCTTCTCTTCCTCATTCTTTCTATTTTCTCATTATAAAGCAAGACATAAGTCTTGTGGCACACAGTGCCATAATTTAATTTAGAAGTGGGTAATATACCATTCACTAGGAGGCATGCATTTTTAATGATATACCAGAATTCAAAAGCATGTTCCATGCCTGAAAATTTACATGCAAGTTCTTTCCTAGGTCAAACTCCACTAAAAACAAACAAAGTGTCTATAATTTATGTTGCAAGAATAAAATATTTTCTCTGGCAAATGATTCATCAATTATTAACAAAAACATGTGCATCAGTCGTTAGTCTTTTATTCAAGTTTTATTCCTCAGAGTGTGTGTTTGTGATTATTTTTGTTGTTGGCTTTTCCAGCTCATCCTTATCTGTATACCTCATTAATCTTCTTACATTAGCTAGTGCTAACCTTAAAAAAAAGTGTTAATTGCCAGGCGTGGTGGCACACACTTGTAATCCCAGTACTTGGGAGGCGGAGACCAGAGGATCCAGGTTCACGGCCAGCCTCAGCTACTTAGTGAGGCCCTCCGCAACTTCATGAGACCCAGTTTCAAAATAAAGTATAAAAAAAAGGGCCGGGGTGTAGCTAGGAGGTAGAACACCTCTGGGTTCAATCCCTGGTACTGCAAAAAAAAAAAGTGTTAATGTCCTTAAAACTGGAAGGGCTGTAGGGTATTATTTTTCTGAAGGAGGTTGGTTCACTGAAGCTACTAGAGGAGGGCATAGGTCTAATAGTCCAACGTATAGGCACAGGTAGAAACTTAATCAACAAGACCCCCAAAGCTCAGGAAATTATAACAAGAATTAATAAGTTGCATGGCATCAAACTAAAAAGTTTCTGCTCATCAAAGGAAACCATCAAGAGTCTAAAGAGAAAGCCTATAGAATGGGAAAATATCTTTGCCAGCTGTCCCTCTGATAGAGGATTAATATCTAGAATATAAAAAGAACTTAAAAGACTTTATACTAAAAAAATCCCAATCAAGAATTGGGCAATTGAATTGAATCGACACTTCAAAAATGGCCAATAAATACATGAAAAAATGTTCAACATCATTAGCAATCTGGGAGATGCAAATCAAAACTACATTGAGATTGCATCTAACCCCAATCAGAATGGCAATTATCAAGAAGTCAAAAAACAATAAATGTTGGTGAGAATGTGGGGAAATTGGAACTATTCTACACTGTTGGTGGGATTGCAAATTAGTTCCACCGGTATGGAGATCAGTATGGAGATTCCTTAGAAAACTGAGAATGAATCCACTATATGATACAGCTGTACTACTCCTGGGTATCTTTCCAAAGTGGCTGAAATCAGAGAACTACAGTAATATATGCATACCCATGTTCATAGCAGCACAATTCATAATAGCTAAATTATGGAGCCAACCTAGGTGTCCATTGACAGATGAATGGATTACAAAATTATGGGATATACACACAATGGAATTCTATTCGGCAATAAAGAAGAACAAAATTATGTCATTTGCAAGAAAATGGAAGGACCCGGAGAACATTATGTTAAGTGAGATTAGCCAGTCATAGAAAGTGAAGGGTCATATGTTTTCTCTAATATGTGCAAACTAGGGAATAATTGGGATACCAGAGGGACTCCAGATTATAAAGGAGAAACCTCAGTGGAGCCAGGGTGGTGGTCTAAGGGAAGGGGAGGGAGAAGAGTGAGGTTCATGAATGGAATTACTACCATGGACTATGTGTACATATGTGAAAATACTAATGTCAATCTCAGTACTTTGTATTGGGAAGGGGGGAGATGGGGAGGCGGGCCGGGTTCACCAAGTGCTGTGTGCATGTATGTCACTGTCAACATGATTTACAATATAATACGAGACTATAATTAACCAGTGAAGCATATTAAAAATTGTTTTTATTTGAACAAAAGAATTGTTTATAAGGAATTTTTTCAAGTTAATTTATCTATTTTATATTTGACCACCAATATGGTAAGCCCTTAATTTTGTTTAGAAATGTCTTGAGCAGTATAAACAGATTAATTCATGAATCTTAAGAAAAATTAAATATGATTCATATACTAATGCAGACATTAAGAATTTCATTTCACTTTTAGAATAAAGGAGATTTAATGGATGGAATCATTTTACAACAGTATCAAAATATTTCTGTCTTTACTCTTCATTTCTGGCCATTTCTTACATTTCTGGGGGAGACAGGACAATAAATATACTAGTAAGATGTCATTAACTTGATAATATAGATAACATGGCACTCCAGTTTCTAAGAATTGGAGATTATAGGTAGGTGGTATTGGGAGTTGTTTAAAATAGTGCAATAGAATCAATGTGATAACTATTACCCAATCAGATATATCATTATGATATTTCTAAGCATTAGAAACAATGTGAGCATAAATATGAGAAAACTTCAAAAATTTTGAGATAAAATGAAAATATATCTTAAGGGTCAAAGAAATTTAAAACCCAATAGCAAGTTTAGTTGTAAAATTTGAGTTTCAGGTGATGGACATCACTTCCTTTTGGGCTATAAAGTCATTGGCATAGTAACTGCAAATAATATTCAGGGTTTCCTCTGAGGATAGCTGTCAACAATGCAGACAACATGTGGAATTTCTGGTCCTTTGGTGAGCCATAGAGCACTGAAAAATCAAGTCCAAAATTACAGTGGAAGGTTACATTCTGGGATCTGAAATAATTATTTTCTTGGAAGTAAGCATTCATCATCCTTTTAGGAAGTTTTAACAAGAAGCATGGAAGGTCTTGATTTCATCATATAAATATTTATATAAAAAGTACATTTGTACTTGGAATATTTAAGAATATCTGAACTATTAGTAAAAGATATTATTCTATGATTCCAATTTGAAATTTATAATTTGAATAATTCAGTTAGAACTGATTGGAAGTTGAATATTAATAGCTTGTAAACATAAGATCACTTAATAAACTTTGTATTTCTTCACATTACAGTTTCAACATATTTGACTATAACATTAATTTGATTACTCACTAAATTTTGTCAGACCATTAAAGTATTCAAAAATTTAATTATAAAAACAAAGATTAGTCAAAGCACCCTTAAAATATTAAGTTTATTAGATTTGTAAGTAGGATGATACTATATACTTAGTTGTTTAAGAATTGAAGAAAGGACTATGTTTGGAAGTTTATAATTTTGAAAAACTGAATATTACAGAAACTGAAGCTTCAGATTTTTTTTCTTTTTTTACACTCAAGACCTTGTTATTTTTCTTTTTCTTTTCAGTTCTGGTGATTGAACACAATGCTTTACAGTTTTAGGCATGTTCTCTATTACTAGCCCCAACCTCCCAAAACTACTCTTGAGCATACAAAAAACCACACATTTAGCTGAGCATGTTTTTGGTATTTTCAACAATTGGAAATCTGTTGGTTTGACTGATATTATCTAGAAGTCCTTGATGTTGAGATTATATTTCTGCCAATAAACTTGAAGACTATATTCAGTCAAAATAGGAAAGATTCAGAATGAATGGATTGGGAAGCAAAAGTTTCTGTTCACCCTCAAACTTCTGAGAGTCACCACCTGAGAATGATGACTGCTGAGCTGCAGAACTGTACTATCACACAACACAGGCACATGAAAACCTAGAGCTTTTTTTTTATAATGAAATATTTGATGCTAATTGGTATAGGACTCTACATTTGGGGAAATAAAGGAAAGTATCTAGAAACAATTTTAAATATATTTAACAGCGGTACTTTAATGTTAAATTTATTACTGGTATCTATTATAATGGATAATTTATGAAAATATCTCATTGTTATTGTGGATATTTTCTAAAATATCTCATTTTCAAAACTGTTCTAAGGGGCAAAGTATAATATTGTTAGGATGGACATGACATGTTTCATTGTCATTATGGAAATCTAAACATATGGTATGATTTTATGTTTTAACACAAAATATGGATGTCTAACAACATCCATATCCTGAGTGGTATTTTATTGGCTTCCCTCTGTGCTATGTTTTCTGAATTATGCTTTTGAGTGGTGCCAATAGCCAATATCTAAGGACATTATAGAAAAGAGACCTATAAAATTTGTCAGGACAACTGTGAAGATGCTGCTGTGTTCATAGGATTATAGTGTTCTTAAGCAGAAAGTTTGCTGCTCTCTGGACTTAGTATCAGGAATAATTGGACTTCTTTTGAGTTCCTTATTTTTGTTCTTATTGATATTTGGTTTATATGCTGATTGGCCTTCTTTCAAGTGAAGTCAGAATATTGAATTTTATGGTAAATAATATTATATTACTGTTACAACTGCTTCTATTTTTATTTCCTAATTTATTTTTCAGTATTTTTATTCCCATTTCCTCAGCTTTGTGTTATTTTGGTATATCATAAATTGAATTGGAAGCTATATCACATCCATTATGGAAAAGTCAGCAATCTATTGATTATTAGATAGACAGATGTTCTAGAGCCACATAAGAAAGCCTTGATGGGAGCAATCTGATAGAGTAGCAAGGCTGCATGAGACCTGACTGCAGATTGATCTGGCTTTGAATTCTGTCTCTACTTAACAATCATGTGACTTAGAATCAAATATTTTGGTCTCTCAGATTGTCATTTAACTCAGTTGCATAATGAAATAAAATTTGCTACATTTTCAAACTAATGTGAAAAATTTTAAAGGGTCACATTTGTAGAGTATCTTCATGGTACCTACACAGTGCATAGGTTTGGGATAACATTAAAACTTATCATTCAAACTCAGATGGTTTTGGGAGGCTAATGGGACACTATTGATATTTAGGCTATGACAACTAGCATAAAATCAGGTCTTTCATAAACAAAAATGTATGGTCACCTCGCATGTAGGAAACTAAACATATTCTACTCTCGCATATGCTATAAGGGGTTATGTTATCTTTATATATATATATTTTTAAGAGAATAACAGGAAAAATCCCCTTTATTGGCAGGTTTATGTTAATTCTGGCTTTTGCATGAATTTCCTTTGGCAAAGTTTGCAGCAAGACTTCCAAAAAGGTAAGAGTTCAGGTTAAACCTGTAGTTAGTGAACAAGATATGCAAAGCAGTGACCTAAAGCTACAGAATTTGGGATTGCAGCTTATCCAAGAACCAGGGATATTTATCAGAAGTCCCTTTACCAGAATTAGGGGATGAGGTTACTTTCAAATGTCAATAATTCTGAGGTCAGGTCTGGCTTTAGAGACACTGGGTCTAAGTCTGTAGGTAGGGATAAAAAGGCCCCTGGTCTGGAAGATGCAGGTGCCGCTGAGACTGGCAATATGACCTCATACATCAAACAGCTTTGGCTCAAATATTGATTTTGCCAACTTGAGTGACCTTTAGCAAGTTGCTTTATCTATCTCAGCCACTTTCTAGATCTTACAATGTGGATAATACTACTGACTTTACAGATTGCCTTATGGACTTGAAAAGTACCTAAAACCAGGTCTGGTGCCCAGTGAGCTCTGGATAAATAGTAATAGTCACCCTGTCACTGCAGCCAATCTGCATTTTGGGAGCTGATCCAGTATGTGCTGCTGTTTAGAAACTAACATGCAAGCAGCCTCATCTTAATTTGCAGGAAAACTAAATTTGGTTGGGATATTCACAATTGACAGTGTCTGAGAGCCATGTTTCCACCCCTTGGTGTTTACTGTTGGTTTTCTGCCTGTGGGTGGCAACAGATGACACACAAATGAGCAGTATCAATATTGGATGCTACTCTTCCCAACTCAACAACTCCCAAATGTTTAACTACTTGGGTAGGTTTAAGAAGCAGTGTCTGGCTTAGAAGACCATGTTTGTGACTTAGTAAATGCTTGTTTAGCAGAAGTCTCTTGAAGCCATGTCCAGCAGTGTTCTTGTTGCTCCGGTTTCATTTTCTCCACCTACAAAAGATGTGACCAGACTGAGTATAGCTCAGTTCCTTGTCATACCCAGCAAGGTGCTCAGGTTCTAGATAAGCAAAGTATCTTTTCCTAGGTCACTTTGCCATCTTTACTGAATTCGTAGCTCAATCAAAGTGTCCAAAATCTCTCAGCCTGGTATAATTCACATTTTAATGATAAACTAAAGGAGATAGGGAAATTATTTTCAGTTGTAAGTAGTCATATCCAATAGTATTATATATCAAGATATATAACGGTCACAAAGCAAGTATTTTCAGTTTCAGCCCCTCTCCCCCCAAACACACACACACTCTAATCCTCAATGTTTTTTTGTTTTTTTTTACTTTGGTTGTCCTCAAGTTCAACTTTATCACCCAGTGACCTGTGCTGCTAAGCAGTGGGCCCCTGGGGTCTCTAACTACCTCCATCATTTTGTTGTGGAGAAATGTTTCTTCATAGGTAAGAAAGTGAGCATCTCTATTGGAGCTTATCTGAGATCCTAAAAGCCCTCTGAATGTGTGTTGATGGTTTCATTTTAAAGTCCCCTGTGCATCATTGGAGCACATCACAGGAACACAAATCACTGTTAGTAAGTGCATTCTTCCAAACTCAGTCAGCCTCTGTCTCTCGGAAAATATATCCACTTTTGGCAGCTTTTCATGAATCCTACTTTATGGTGAAAAAAAACCCAACAACATGAATTTTAAGGTTTCTGTGTTCTCAGTAGTAATGTCTTTAAAAGTTTGAGCTCATATGTAATGAAACAGTCCAGTGCTTGTTTCTGGGACTGCCTTCCTGATAGATGTGGTCCCCCCCACCTTTTTTTTACCACCTAACCCAGAAGCAAGCTCTTTGCCTCTTACCTCCTTTCTAAAATCTTGGCTGTTCTTTTCCTTTACCAAAGAATATTAATGCACGGGGAAATGCTATGCAAATGTTAGTTGCTGTTGCCAATTTTATCATCCACGTACAACTCTGCCACATGAAACATTTGTCACAAGCTAATTTGTACACATTCATTGATTAATGACTGCTATTTTTGTCCTCCTGATATTGCTTCTGATTCAAGTGTTTTCTTATGCATTGATCAGTGATTTGTTTATGGTCATATCATCTCTATGACTGGACTATAGAAGTTCTGAGATCAGGGGAGGGACTAGATTTTATCTACTCCCTTAATAAATATGTAATGAGACTCTACTTTTTTATATGCTTTCCAGAGCTTTCCGTGGTTGAAATTTGTAGGTCTTAGGAACGTGCGATCTCCTGTAGGTGTGGTGTTCTACTTTGGGCTATGTTCATTTGGTTTTCTTGAACCAATAGACATTGATTTAAAACTTTTTAAGACTGGATCCAGGACTTATTAGTTGCTCTTCACTGCTGTAATTTCAAATGTAGTCAGAAAGCAGAGAAACTTAGAGCAGAAGACTTTCCTCCCACCCCTTCCTGGAGGTGCTTTGATGGGCGTACTTGGAAGTGGGTCAGGAAGGTAGTTGAGAAACTAAGTACATTGGACATGGATCATTAGCTTTCAAGGGTGGTTTTACAATGATTGCTATCTCTTTGATTTTTTTTTTTATAATGGAACAGAAGCATACTATATGATGCCTCTTTGGGAACATGTAGTAGGTTAATGAAAAGATCCTGACTGAGAAATCTATTCTAGACCTTACTTGGGAGGACTAAAGGAGAATCAGTTCTGTATGCAATGGATATGATCATTATTGATCTACCATGAAGATGGGGAGCAAATGGGAAAAAGCAGAAATTATTCAAGGTGTTTGATGAAGGACCTTGCCTTGTGCTAACAGAATTTTGATTCTGAGACTTGTGTGATAGGCACAATGATAAATAATTTCAGTACTATCTATATGGCAGACAGTATCCTATATATTCTCTATATCCTAGTTATTCTTGTAAAATAGGAAGTTGTGTTTTATTTTTTCTTTCTATTTATTATAAACTTAACTACATTTGACTACACATGGTTATTCATTTCTTGGGTTTTGGTAGGTTTTGTTCTGATTTTTAATAGCAGGATTTTTAATAGTGTGGGTTATATGTGTCTTCCTTCATAACCTTGCTTTCAGGCACGAAAGTATGCTTTGGGTCAAATCTTGCTACACATACAAGTGTTTATTAGAAGGAAAGTACGAAATCAGCAATATACCATGTTAGGTGAATGACAACATACAGTAGTCTGTTCTTTAAGGGTTCCACTCACAGCTTGTATGAAAGATTGATTGTAGCAAACACAATAGTTATTTTAGAAGTAAAAGTAATTTAATTTTATAGCCAGCTTTGATAGGCAGAATTTTCTGAAATTTTGACTGGATTCAAGACTCTAAAAACCAAAGCTCAAGTCTAGTTTCAAAGATGCACTTTTGTATGACTTGTTCATGCAATAGTATATATGCAGGTTGAATATTTCTAATCCAAAAACCTGAAATCCCAAATGCCCCCAAATACAAAACTTCTTGAGCTCTGACGTGACACTCAAAAAATTATAGATTTTCAAGTATTTTAGATTAGGAGTGCTCAAGTGAAAAGCCTATGATATTCTAAAGTATGAAAAACTCCTAAATATGAGACAATTTCCTTCACAAGCATTTTGGATAAAAGTTACCTGCAGTTGCATGTGTAATATTTCTAACCATCTGTAGAATTTGGGCATCATTAAATTCACCAATGAAAACTCATTTCAAAAATAAGTTTTGTTAATTATTAAAACCTCTTGCTGATCCAAAATAAATTAACTAAAATGATTGCTGCAACTACTGTAGCTTTTAGATTATATGAGAGCCAACCCAATTCAGACAAGTAACTACCTTTAGTTGCTTATATATTCACACGCACACACACACACACACACACCACTATGTGCAAGTAAAATTGAAAGTAAATTACAAACATCATAACATCGTTTAAAGATGAGGACCACCTGCCTGTGGGTTTACAACTAGCATCTGGGAGAGCAGAGAGAAAATTCCTGGCTTTGGATTCCATTTTCACATATCTATAGCTGTTCTTTATACCATACTGTGCATCCTGAGCTTGTTGGGCCTCTGGATGCTGAAACCCAAGTAGCTCTGTCTATTTTACTAAGAACCATGTGCTCATTTTATCAAGAAGGGTATTCTAAGAACTCCTGTAAAATACATTCCTGCTGGGTTTGCTGTCTTGGGACATGCAGAGACTTCGGCAGTAATGAGTCAGTTTGCTCTACATGACACTAAGGTTCAGTATTTAGGGAAAGAGCATGGGGATAATTGGGCAGGAGTGCCAGTCTGAAAGGACCTCAACATCACCATAGGCAGGGGGAAGCCAGCTTCAGAAGCTGACACACTTTGAGTGGAACAAATGGAAATAACCATGGTAAGACAGGCATGTTAAGGGACAGAGACACTGACCAGAGGAGGCGTGCTCTCGCTTCATCTCCATGCAGCTTGGTGTAGATGTGGTTGGTGGGTTTGGTTCTTTGGTGATATTCAAAATGTAGATTACAGATTCCAGTGAGAATATACAAAACAATTAGTTCTAGTGTAGAAGGGAGGCCCTGTATTGTATCTGTTTCAGCTTGTTACTGATGGTAGTAGCTTTATTACAAAGAGTTCTTATATTCAAAAAGTTGTGGTTGCAAGCATGAGAATTTTTTTAATGAACTTCCCTAACTTCTTCCCTTGAGGTCTGATAGCTGTCATAAAATAAATGCCTGGAATATAATATATAATTGAATTTTCATACGAAACTTTATATGTAATTGTATCTGAATGTGATATATGAGGTAGAAGTAGCTGATCATGTTTTATAACAAGAATTGAATGAGGAATTGTCTCCTATTTCTCAATCCTATTAAAGAGAAACATAAGAAAGGGTCACTTTCTTCACTGCTTCTAATATAGAAATTGTGCATGTTTTTTCTTATTTTTATCACTCATTCTTTAAACACATATTTTCATTGAAAAAGTTATTTAATAGGGATATTAAATATTTCAATGCTATTTATCTAATATTCAAAGGCATTTGAGGGAACATTTTTTATTGATATTGGTATGTTCATCCTCCAGATAGAAGGTGACTGAAATAGACAACTTTACTGAAAGAAACATCAGCTTCTTCACTATCATTTCTTCCCTTCTGAAGAATGGGTATGTTGCAAGAGTGGCTCTTCCTTCGGAACCAAGTGATAAACACTTTAAGAACCTTCCCTAATTTCAGTTTGGAAGCACATTCAATCCAAGATGATTCTAAATATTTATAGAATGTTTGTCTCCTGGAAGTAATTAGTTTATTGCAGTTAGTTTTTTCTGGTCTTTATCGAAAGGCCATTTGCATTTCTTCTTTTCTGAAGTGTCCATTTAGTTCATTTGCCCATTTTTTGATTGGGTTATTTGTTTTTTTTAAGCAGTGAGTTTCTTGAGTTCTCTGTATATTCTAGATATTACTCCTCTATCAGAGGAGTAGCTGTCAAAAATCTTCTCCCATCCTGTCAACTCTCTGTTGAGGTTCTTGATAGTTTCCTGTGCTGCACAGAAGCTATTCAGCTTAATACAAGTCCACATATTAATCCTCATTTGAATTTCTTGTGCTTGTGGGGTCTTGTTGAGGAAGTTTTTACCCATGCCTATATTTTGGAGTGTTGGTCCTATGCCCTCTTCACATAACTGCAAGGTCACTGGTCTAATTTCTAGGTCTTTGATCCATCTTGAATTGACTCTTGTGCAGGGTGAGAAAGTGGGTTTTATTTCCATTTTTCTGCATATGGCTAACCAGTTTTGCCAACACCATTTGTTAAAGAGGCTATGTTTTTTCCAGTGTATTTTTTTGGCCTCTGTCAAAAATCAACTGGCTGTAAGTGTACAGATTTGTTTCTGAGTCTTCTATTCTGCTCCATTGGTTTATGTGTCTGCTTTTGTGCCAATACCATGCTGTTTTTATTACTATGACTCTGTAGTGTAGTTTGAAGTCAGGTATTGTGATGCCTCCTGCATGGTTCTTGTGGCTGAGAACTACTTTAGCTATTCAGGGTTTTTTGTTGTTCCAAATGAATTTAAAGACTGATTTTTCTATGTCTGTGAAGAATGACCTTGGTAATTGAATGGGTATTGCATTGAATCTGTAGATCACTTTTGGAAGAGTGACCATTTTGATTATATTTATTCTGCCTATCCAAGAGCATGGGAGTTCTTTCCATCTTCTAAGATCTTCAATTTCTCTTTTCAATGTTTTGTAATTTTTCTTGTAGAGATCTTTTACATTCTTGGTTCATTATATTCCTCAGTGTTTTATCATTTTGGGGGATATTGTGAGTGGAAATGCTTTCTGGATTTCATTTTCAGTGGGTTTATGGTTGGCATACAGAAAAGCTTCTGATTTTTTTAAGATTGATTTTGTATCCAGACACTTTGCTGAATTTGTTGATCAGTTCTATAAGCCTTTCGGTTGAGTTTGTTGAGTCTTCTAAGTATAATATCACGTCATCTGCAAATAGAGATAGTTTCAGTTCTTCTTTTCCTATTTGTACTCTTTTTTTTGTGTGTGTGGTACCGGGGATTGAACCCAGGGGCATTCTACCTCCAAGCTACACCCCTGGCCTTATTTTTTATCCTTTATTTTGAAACCAGGTCTCACGAAGTTGCGGAGGGACTCAATAAGTAGAGAGAAAGAGAGAGAGAGAGAGAGAGAGAGCTGAGGCTGGCCACGAACCCGG
>PVJS01019402.1:22253-33848 GCA_004027185.1 Glis glis | reverse complement strand
TTTTTTTTTGCAGTACTGGGGATTGAACCCAGGGGCATTCTACCTCCAACCTATACCCCCAGCCCTATTTTTTATTCTTTATTTTGAAACAGGGTCTCACTAAGTTGCGAAGGGCCTCACTAAGTAGCTGAGGCTGACTGCGAACCTGGATCCTCCTGTCTCAGCCTCCCAAGTACTGGGATTACAAGCGTGTGCTACCATGCCTGGCTTTTTTTTTTTTTTAAAGAAGAAACATAGTAAAGAGATAAGCTGACCTTCCTGGAAGACAAAAACTCCATGCCTCTGGCCACTTGGAAACTGTAAGAAATCAGATCTTCCATCGTGATGGGCTCCTTGTAGAAATCGTCCGAATCTGTAGAGTGTTAGAACCGTCATTGTTTATAATGGCCCTTATTATTCCACTACAACCCAGCTTACTGGGACGATGTTAGCAAAACAAAAACCAAACCAACAAGCAACAGTTCACTTGCGGGAGCATTTGAATTTCAACAGGAGCACAGAAATGTTTCCAGGCCTCCAGCTCATGGGAGCCCAGCATGGGGGAGGTGGGCTACCCTGCCAGAGGGGAGACCTGAGCAAGCTTGCTTGTCAAAATTAGTAGCTCCTTAAATAATCTTAATTTAAATCTTATCTCCTCAGGACATTACCCTGTGAGTCTCCCACGGATGTTTAGTAGGGTGATAAATAAGAAAAAAATGTCAGAGATGCACAGTATGTTGTAAAAATATCTCAGACGGTAGACCAGGAAGGAATTAATACTTACCCTCCTCTTCCTCCACATCACTCAGACTTTTATCTTCCTGAAACCCAGAGCTGGCGAAGCTCTCGCTGCTGGTGATGCTATCCAGTCTGGGCTTGGTGTCCTGCTCTGGGCCCGGCTCCATTTTTTCTTTCTTAGGATCCATGTGCAATGCTGCGTCCTTCGAACAGAGCAAGAAGGATGTGTGTGAACAGGAGCCCGGGCCTTTGGTGTGTGTGTGTGTGTGTGTGTGTGTGTGTGTGTGTGTGTGTTACTAGGGATTGAGCCCAGGGGCCTTCTACCTCTGAGCTACACTCCCAGCCCTATTTTATTCTATTTTTTTGGTACTGGAGATTGAACCCTGGGGCATTCTACCTCTGAGGTATACCTCCAGCCCTTTTATTTATTTTTTATTTTTTATGGTACTGGGGATTGAACCCAGGGATGTTGTACCTCTGAGCTACACCCTAGCCCTTTTTATTTTTTGTTTTGAAAAGGGTCTTGCTAGGTTGCTGAGAGTCTCAAACATGTGATCCTCCTGTTTCAGCCTCCTGAGTACGGGGATCACAGGCGTGCACCACCACGCCCGGCTCCTTAGCCACTTTTCTATAGCACCTGCCATCTTGAGAGAGATGGAATGAGCCTTCAGGATTCCTAGCATCATTCAGATGATACGAAAGGATCCTCAGTGCACTGGGGCCTCACTACGCATTTCCCATGAGAAGATGTGAGAGCAGGCTGTGGCTACCGATTTCTCTGCTTTCCCCGGGGAAGGGTGGAACATGAACATTTCTTTTTTTCCCTTTCATTTCAACCAAAGGTCCAGGTTGATCCATACAACAGTAGAAAAGGCCTTTTGCCCTGGACTGGGCATTCGAGACTCTTCCATTAATCACGCCATCTTGGGCAACTTGCCTTACTTTTTTCTAGGTTTCACTTTCCTCATCTGAAAAGCTCTATTATCCCATTATTTTCTGATTCATAGGAAAAGAGGTGTAGGTCCTGAGTGTCCGTGTGGAACAAGACACTCATCTAGTGACCATGACAAGGTCCAGTGGCTTTAGGACTGGACCATGGATGCAGCCTTGTTGGAACCAGATGGCCATACTGAGATAGGGGCTGTGAAGGTCTGGGGTCCAGTGGTGCCCCCTGACCCGCCTGCACACCAGCAGTGCTAAGTAGGACCCACCAGCCTCTGCACCCTCCTTTGACTTTTCTAGAAATGTTGCAGAGCAGGAGTGCTCCATCCACCAGAGGGCACAGTGGGAGCAAGCAGAGGACGGAGAGAGACCTGTTGAGGGACAGTCCTAAGGAACCCTGTGCGTGTAGAGGTGCCCAGGTGCCTGCCCCCTGGAAAGGAGCCCTTCCTGTTTTGCAGGAGGGAGGCAGGCATTGGAGCAAACACGGTGGGCAACAAATGCGCCTTCCTGCAGGTCCCTGGGGAATTTTGCTGGCTTAGCTCTTCCTGAATCCAATCCAAGATTTTAGGATTGAGGGAATTTTCTCTGCTCTCTACCCAGGACACCAGCTTTTCCTGAGGGCAGGTAAGGAAGAGAATTATTTGTTATGGTCTCTCCCTGGGCAGCTAGATCTGGTTTTGCTCAGTGGGACTGGGCTTGTATCTCCCATAAGATCTTCCCAAAGAGAAGGCGGCAGGAATCTCGCTGGCACTGGACCACTCAGGGCTCAGCCCCCCCCAAACTCTCTGGGTAGCTGTCATCACACCTCCCAGAAGCCACAGCCTGGGACTTGTCCCCAGGCTAGCTCACCGCATTCCTGACCCCCAGTCGGTGGGATTTTCAGTGTTGCCTATCGGTAACCATCTCTATTCAATGAAGGTTAATTTACTGAACCCTTGGGACTCTGGCAGAATAGTAAATTTATTACAAATAATATTTAAAGATCCTGGTGAATTTGCAAAATAACATGACATTTTCAATTTTGCCTTTCGGTTTTATTTCTTTCACCTCTACTTTATATTTCTTCAGGTCCCAAATGTGATAGCAATAGGTTTTCTGCAAAAAACAGCTCCACCGACTCACGCAGGGAGGCGACTCATTAAATATAGCCTGAGAAGGAAGCCAACTCTTCAAAACAAAGGACGCATGAACCCAAACGTTCCATCCTGCCCGGGTCCCTGGGGTGTTCTGCTGCCTTCGCTCTTCCTGAACCCACTCCAGGACTTCAGGACTGAAAGGAATTTGCACCGCTCTTGCGACAAGGAGTCAGACTCTTTACTTTGCCTGCAAATGTCTGGTGAGTGGCGAAAAGCAGGACCAAAGTCTTGGCATCTCCGCCTCCATTTGTATCCGTCCTCTGCTCACCTTGGATTCCAGGAACAAGGGCTGATGGATAAGCATCTTGTGATGAGTCGCAGCTACTTCTCAGACCACAGCAACGTTCCTGTCATGGACAGGCCCTGCCTGACCAATCCTGAGATAATGATGGAGGAGACCGCACCCCAAGATCACCTGCTCTGGCAGCTGTGAAAAGCCTCCAGCTGTGCAAACCCCAAACCTTTGCTCTCATCCCCCTTTCTATAAAACCTCAAAGTCACTGTTAGCCCCTTGAAGAGAGGGCTAAGGACATGGCTCCCCTTGTCTTCCCGGGGTAGCTATGCTGATCAAAGTTCCTTTCCTGGGTCCGGGCATGGTGATGCATGCCTGTAATCCCAGTACTTGAGAGGCTGAGACAGGAGGATCACAGGTTCAAGGTCAGCCTGAGCAACTTAGAACCTCAGCAACTTAGTGAGACCCTCAGCAATTTAGTGAGACCCTGTTTCAAAATAAAAAATAAAAAGGGCTGTGGTATAGCTTAGAGGTAGAATGCCCCTAGGTTCAATCCCCAGAGCCACCAAAAAAAAAAAGAAAGTTTCTTTCATGCTTTTGATCAGTACCTTTTGTTTGGTTTGGGGTGAGTGATCACACCTAATGTGTTGGAGCAGGCCTCTGGCCTCGGACTCCAGTCGCACTCTGAGCCCAGGGCACCACTGTCCATTGTGTATGTTTTTGTTTTTTCATCTTATCCAACGTGGTGCACAGGAAAAACTCTGGAAGGGGAATCAAGAGGGCTGTGTTTTCTCCTCCTCACTTGTAGTAACTGTGTGTCCCAAAACCAATCACTTGGCTTCTCTGGGAATCTCTATAATCTAAGACCACAAACTGGCTTATCACAAATATCCCTTTCCAAGATTCCAACCATTAGAGGGTCTGGTTTAAAACTGGCAGAAATATGTTCTTGCATTCATATTGTCAGTCTGATGGAGCACCCGGGTCTTTGGTTCGATCAAAGCTGGGGGATGAGATGGATCTCGGGCCAGCTGTTCAGAGATTCTCTCCCTCTCCTTTTTTGTTTGTTGGTTTGCTTGTTTTGAGACAGGGTCTCACTGTTGTCCAGGTTGGTGTTGAACTCCTGGAATCAAGCAATCCTCCCATCTCAGCCTCCCATGTAGCTGAAACTGCAGCCGCACGCCCCGTGCCTGGCTATGTCCGGTGGTTCTTAGTTGTGTGTGAACACTCTCGTCCACATGACAGATGGGCATCATTCTTAGATATCTGACACTTTATCCATCATGTATATCCATGTCATTAAGTAGGGCTCAACTAGTTTTTCTTTTCTTTTTTTCTTCAGTACTAGGGATTCAACGCAGGGCCCCATGTGTGCTAGATAAGCTCACTGTCTCTGAGCCACCCTCCAGGCAGAGAAAGACGAAGCACTGGCGCCATTTGCCACACTGTGAAGTTTTAGGAATTCTTTCTCCTTCACTCAATCATTCCTTTTAAGTCTTGCTTACTCTCAGGTTCTAGACCCAGGTGTTCTTTTTTTGCGATGCTGGGGATTGAACCCAGGGCCCTATACACGCAGGCCAGTCCCCCAGGGGTTCCTTGGATTACACAGCTTTCACTTAGCGGATGAGGCCGATGTGAGTGGGTCAGGGATGGCATGGGTGGTAAGGGTGTTGGTATATGGGAAAAAGAGCAGTAGGAAGTGAACGAGACGGTTTCTAGCTCTGGCCCCGCTGCTGGTCTACTGGTGACCGCACAAGTGGGCTTCAGTTCTCTAGTAAATGAAAGCAACTGTATTTTCTATCCTCTTCCTCAAGAAACAAGTGACTTAACCGGGCGTGGTGGCGCACGCTTGTAATCCCAGTACTTTAGGAGGCGGAGACCGGAGGATCCAAGTTCGCGGCCAGCCTCAGCTCTCTCTCTCGCTCCCTCTCTCTCTCTCACTCCTTAGTGAGGCCCTCTGCAACTACGTGAGACTCGGTTTCAAAATAAAGTATAAAAAATAGGGCCAGGGGTGTAGCTCGGAGATAGAACGCCCCTGCGTTCAATCCCCGGTACCACAAAAAAAAAAAAAAGAAACAGTGACTTGCATGTGTTTACACCAGCATATGCTATATCTTCATATATCCTCTCTACAACATTATACCTGGTATGTTTTATATATATATATATATATATATATATATGCATCTCTAAAACATGTTTATATGTTTTAGAGATATATACATATAAAACACATATTTATATGTGTTGTGGAGAGAAAATTGTCAATATTATTTGATAGGTATTTAGGTAAATGGCTAGCACATTCAACTCCCAATTATTGCTGAGATTAAATGATTCTGTACTATCCACAAAAGAGTGTGACAGATCAGCATGGAATGAAAACATGGACAAAGGGGAAATTGAGGTGTTTGAGTCTTTTATATGTATTTATTTGTTTATTTATCTTGGTACTAGGGATTGAACCTAGGGGTGCTCTACCTCAGAGCTATACCCCCAGCCCTTTCTATTTTTTATTTTGTGACAGGGGTCTTGCTAAGTTGCTGAGGCTGGCCTGGAACCTGCGATCCTCTTGCCTCAGCCTCCTGAGTCACTGGGATCATGGGCATGCACCATCACACCAGGCCAGAAATCAAGTTTTATGACCAATTAGAACAATATGGGGTTCTCCTCATTTCTGCTGCCCCAGCCAAAACGTCAACCCATTGCTGTCCTTAAAAACAACACTACCTTTAAAATCCTTACCTTGTTCAAAAAGAAGAAGTCACGTTTGCTCTTGAGGTAGTTGGATAAGTTTCCGTATTTGCAGTATTCAACAATCACCATCAGCGGTCCTGCAGCCACAACAGCACATTCTCAGCCCCTGAGAAACCTCACACCAACCTGTCTTTGTTTAGTTGGCCTAAGAAGGCTAACACTGAGACTTTTTCAACTCAACCGGAGAAGGGGTTTTAAAAATACAATAGAAAATGGATGGAGGGAGTAGTGCAGGGGAAACAGAAGAAAGAAAAGAGAAGGAAAAGGAAAGAGCCAGGCGTGGTGGTGCATACCTATAATCCCAATACTTGAGAGGCTGAGACAGGAGGATCACAGGTTCGAGGACAGCCTTAGCAACTTAGTGGGTCCCTATTTCAAACTTTTATAAAGGACTGGGGGTGTAGCTCAGAGGTAGAATGTCCCTGGGTTCAATTCCTAGTACCAAAAAAAAAAAAAAAGGAAAAGAGTCAAAGATCAGTCTCCCCTCCTCAAAAATGAGGAAAAACCCTCTGTCCATTAACCAGACCCTGGCAAAAGGGGCCTCTAGTCATTGTCACGACAGCCCTAGAGCTATTAAGGAGTTCCTACCTCCCCCTCAAGGTAGAAAAGAGGCTCCCTGGCCTGTCTCTCCCCAGCAGCAGGGCAGCCTGGGGGTGTCTGAACTGAGTTTCCCTTGGGGCTCTTGAGGCTGGAAAGCAGAGGGCTGCGAACTATTTGCAAAGTACCAGAGAGCTCACAGTTTAGACTTTGCAAGCCAACCAACTGCTGCGTTCTGCCCTTGACACCTGGAAACAGCCCTTGTTAATCCAACCCAACGGCACGACTGTGCGCCAGGAAAACTTCATGAACACAGAACTTTGAGTTTCATGTGATTCACGTGTCGCAGAATATTATTCTTTTGGATTCTTTTTCACCCCACCTATTTACAAAGGTCAAACCATTGTAAGCCCACAGGCTGGTGGTCGTTGGCCCATCCCTGGTTTAATGGAAGCAAGCTGTGGGGAGGAGGCCCAGATGCCTTGTGGGTCTCAGTAGAGCCCTGAAGGTCTCTTCAACCCTGCTTCACCTCCCCCAGCAGCATAAAGGACCACCTCCAGGTCAAGGCAGGAGTCCTCAGGAGCTGCTCCAGGGTTAGGGTTAGGGTTAGGGTTGGGGCTGCATGTCAGGAACCCAGCACTGAGCCCCTGTGAGGTGAGGGTCTGGCGCTCTCTTTCTTGGAAGCCCACCAAGGCCGCAGCTTGTCTAAGTGGGGTGGTTTTCTGTTACTATGAGGACTTTGCTGGTTTTATTTGTTGATTTATTTTTTGGTACTAGGGATTGAACTCAGGGGCACACTACCATTGAGCTATATCCCCAGTTCCCCCCCTTTTTAAATTTTGAGACAGGGTCTTGCTAAGTTGCAAAGGCTGGCCTTGAACCTGCAATCCTCCTATCTCAGTCTCCCAAGTACTGGGATTACAGGATTAGCCCACTATGCCCAGCACCCCAACATACATTTTAAAACCAGTAAAACTGGCCAGGCGCAGTGGCACACCTGTAATCCCAGTACTTGGGAGGCCAAGACAGGAGGATTGCAGGTTCAAGGCCAGCCTCAGCAACTTAGCAAGAACTTTAGCTACTTTGCAAAACCCTGTTTCAAAATAAAAAAAATAGCTTTTAAAAAGGGGCTGGGAGTGTAGCTCGGAGGTATAACGCCCCTGGGTTCAATCCCCAGTACCAAATAAATATAAAATAAAATGTAGGGAATCCTGACGGCACCTCCTCTTCCCTAGCGTCCAGGACTGAAGTTGCTTCTGGAGCCTGTGTCTCCCTACCCAGGAGGATTGAGGAAATCTGGGTGTTTGGGGTAGAGCAGTCCTCGCCCCCTTCCCCAAGGGTTTCCATCCGGCATGGAGCTCAGAGGTGCACACGGAGGTGAGTGGTCTCAGCGGTCAGTTTTACAGGAATAGAGCTAAGGCGAGCTCCTGCTGCTTAGCGGATCTGAAGGGAGCCCTTCTGCTGGCCTCCCACGTTATCTCCTCCTGGGGTCCCACCAGTAGGGAGACATCCCTTTATGTGCAGCCTTTTACACTTCTACCTTAGTCACGCTTCCTCGAAGTCGGCCTGAGAGAAAAATGCCCTCCAGTGGACCCAGAGCCCGAGAAAGGAGATCTGAAAGGGAATCCTTTGCTTCTGAATCTTTATCTAATTAACTTTTTTTTTTCCTGTGGTACTGGGGATTGAACCCAGGAGCGTTCTGCCTCCAAGCTACATCCCCAGCCCTATTTTATTTTATTTTATTTTATTTTATTTTATTTTATTTTGAAACAGGGTCTCACTAAGTTACTGAGGCTGGCCTCCAACCAGCCTGCGATCCTCCTGTCTCAGCCTCCCAAGTACTGGGATTATAGGTGTGCACCATTGTGCCCGGCTTGATTCTTTAAATTAACTGTACCGGGAAGGCATTTCTGGGATGGGGGCACCCTTTCATAATTGGATAGAGGATCCCTTCTAGACCTGCTGAGAGGCCATTTTCCCGGAGGCAAGAAGGAAGAGGGATGGAAGAAGAAGGTGTCCGTTCTTTACCTCCTTGCTTGGTGCAGGCTCCCAGCAGGTTCACCACGTTCAGATGGTGGCCAATGTGGGTCAGGATCTTGAGTTCAGTCATGAGAGCTTTGTACTCGCTGGCTGTGGCCCCCTCTGTGTGAGAAGCAAGGAAGAGTCAGGGCGACAGGACAATGGGGCTCCTTCCGCCGGAGGCGGCATTCTGCCCCCCTTGTTTGTCCACTCGACCGGTTGCCTCGTTAACTTCCCCACATTCTGCAGCGAGGCCAGGTCTCCAGACTGTTTTCATTGCTCCTATCCTCCTGAGCCAACATCCTTTCCATTCCAGGGAGGCCCAGGCCGCGCAGGGGTTAGTCACTGGGCATTTCCTCTTGGTGGACCTGACTCTGTGGAGCAATGTGCTGACTCAGACCCGGGCACCTCCTGAAAGCTCCTTCCAGAGGCTTCCCTCTGGCAGAAACAGGTGCAGCAAGAACCCCTCTCTCACTCTCCCCCGCTGGGGAGTCGCAGAGGAGTGCAGGGGGCTTGGGAGTGCAGGGCGGCTTCTGCTGTAAACATCTTGGCAATGTGTTATTTTCTCCCCCGACCCTTTCATTCCTGGAGTTCACAGGGTTATCTCAGGTTGTGAAAATACACAGCGTCTGACTTCAACTCCATCCTCAGAGATGAACAACATCTGCCCAAGAATTAGCGGTCTCAAGTCTAAATCGTGTGTGTTCTGTTGGCTCTTATTGGTCAGTTTCTAAGGCACTTAATATTTAAAAGTTATTTTTTAGAAGCCAGACGTGGTGCTGCATGCCAAGACTTGGCATGCCAGTACTTGGGAGGCTGAGCTAGAAGGATTGCAGGTTTGAAGGCCAGCCTTAACAACTTAAGCAAGACCCTCAGCAACCTAGTAAGACCTGTTTCAAAATAAAAACTGAAATAGGGGTGAGGGTGTAGTTCAGAGGTAGAATGCCCCTGGGTTCAATCCCCAGCTACACACACACACACACACACACACACACACACATCTTTTCTAGAAATATAAAAGTCAAATAATGTTGTTGTAATATTCCAACAATGAGTTGGAATAAAAAGCTCTGGAGAAGGCAGGGGTAGAGAGCTCAGTGATGGAGCATGTATGGAACATGTACAAGACCCTGGGTTTGATCCCCGGCACCAACAAACAAACAGAACAAAAAAGATAAGGAGTTAAAGGATATAAAATAAAAAGTGTGAATCACTCCAATCCCCTTACCTTGGCCACGTAACAGCGGCCACTGTTAATAGTTTGGGTTTCAGACCTTTCTCTATAAGCATATATAAATATATGTACCTAATGAAAGGTCATTTTACATAATGGGATTTCCTGTGTGTGTATTTTCTCCCTTTTAGCATATCAGAGATTGTTTTTATTCCTTTTAATTGATTAATGGTGTTTATGACATGCAGATTGTCTACATTTTTTCTGCTATTACAAATAATCCGATAATAGAAAGCCTGTGTATAATCTTTGTGCACATGTGCAAGTAGTTTTTGAAGGACGGAGTCCTGAAAGTGGGTCAAAGTGGGTTCATTTGCACTGAACATTGTGTTAGATACCGACACGGTATTTCATAAACACAAAATCATTTTTTAATAATAACCAGTTAAACTCCAGAAGCCTCCCAGTGGGGTAAGGGGTTGGCTCACAGTAGACACTCAAAAAATATTTTTGGATAAATAAACAACATGATTGCTGTTCTCATTTCAGTCATGGGTGTAAGGTCCAAAACGGTTCAACTTTTGCTCAAGGATACTTTGAAAGAGCTTTTTTGACTAATGGCCTCCATCTCATATTCTGCTGTGTCTGTTTCTTCCTAAAACAGATGGCCAACCAATTTAAGCAAGAAAGCTGAATGAAAATGTATTTTTAGGAATTTTATGGAGTGGGTGATTTGGAAATCTTTTTCAACCAAAGATGACAGAAAAAAAAAAAAGATACGCATTTGTAAAGCTATCCCATGTATGATTTCTACATGACTTCTGTATTATATAGAAGAAATTCTTTGGGAGGCCGGGCGTGGTGGCGCACGCTTGTAATCCCAGTACTTTGGGAGGCGGAGACTGGAGGATCCCGGTTCGCGGCCAGCCTCAGCTCTCTCTCTCTCTCTCTCTCTCTCTCTCCCTGTCTCTCTCTCTCTCTCTCTCTCTCCCTGTCTCTCTCTCTCTCTCTACTTAGTGAGGCCCTCCGCAACTTCGTGAGACCCGGTTTCAAAATAAAGTATAAAAAAAATAGGGCTGGGGGCGTAGCGCGGAGTTAGAACGCCCCTGTGTTCAATCCCCGGTACTGAAAAAAAAAATAAGGCTATTGAGAGAAAATAAGAAAAATAGTAATATTGTGTGGTTCAACCTAATAAAATAAAGTGCTTAGTCTGGTGGTTTTTCTCATAGAATACATGGAGCATCATGCTACTTCTCTTCAGAATCTGGGGCGAGGGGAACATGCTGGTGTCTAGGTCTTCTCACAGAAATGCCTGTCATCTGGGTAGTGCACCCCGAAGAAAAGTCCTGAGAGTGGATACAAAACTCCTTCCTGGGCTACTTTCAGGTTCTTTCTGGAGTTTTTTTTTGGGGGGGCATAATAATTGTAGATATTTATGGAGTACAATGTGAAAATGTGATACATATATAGAATGTATAACCATCAAAGCAGCGTAATTAGCAATTCCATCTCCTTAAAGATTTATGATTTCTTTGTTCTGGGAAACTTTGAACTCTTCTAGTTCTTTATAAAATATATAATTGTTGTCTACACTCACCCCTTGGTGCTGCAGAACATAGAACTTAATCCTCTGATCCGAGTTTTGGTCCTCATTGTCCAGCTCCAGCCCCACCCCTTTGTGGAATCTCACCAGTTTTTCCCTATGAGGACAGCCTTATTGAGGTGGACATGTGTTTACTTGGGGCCTCCGATGGAGCGGTGCCAGGGCTGGGACAGGAGTAGGACCTTGGAAGTCGCCCTAGGCATGGGGCCTTCTCTCGAAGCTGTCCTAAGCACCCCTGTAGGTGGGTGCTCAGTGTCCCGGGACTCAAAATCTCCCGAGACTTTGGAAAGCTAAAACCTGCCCTTTGAGTTGTCAGTGCTGTGTCTTTTCAGTTTGGGAATTTAAAAGCGAGTGGAGATGATGAAAATCCCATCGCCAATGAGGAAATGAAGTATTTCTACACTTTATATCCGACTGTGGGATGTTTGGTTTACACACTTCTCACCGAGCTTCTTTTTTTTTTTTTTTTTTTTTTTGG
>PVJS01019402.1:0-22153 GCA_004027185.1 Glis glis | reverse complement strand
TAAGTAGCTGAGGCTGGCTGCAAACCTGGATCCTCTAGTCTCAGCCTCCCAATTACTGGGATTACAAGCATGTGCCACCATGCCAGGCTGATATATATTTTTTTTTAATTTCTAAAGAGGAAATGTTTTCTGGTTAGGACTTGACAGTATAAAATAGTTTAAAGTTCTGATCAGCTAAGCTGTTGTAACTTTCTAGTTGAGTGAAGCCTCTGGGACTTGTGACATGCAGCTAAGTTTCCATGACAGTGCCACAGTGGATCATGTCAACACTTTGAACCTCTGGTTACAGTGGGCGTATGTCCCTGGTAGTGTAGTCCGAGATGTGAAAAGAGAAAGACCTTGAAGTGACAGCGATCATTTTCCCAGGGACAGTTCTGAAATGTTCCATGGACAAGGTTTATTCTGAGCGAGCGCAGGCCTAATCTAAAACTCCTGGAGCAAAGGGGCTTCCGGCAGCAGAAGGGAGTGACGTGGCCAGAGCAGAAAGAGCTCATGTTTATTCCTGTGCTATATTCAACTTGCACCAACATGTGGAGAAGGGGAAAAAGGGGTGAGAGGGAAGCCAAGCTGCGGTGCACCCACCTTTCAGCATTTTCACAGCTACAGTCCGGCAGGTGGGTGACTTCTTAATGCCAAATGCAGACGCTTGAACCACTTTCCCGAAAGCCCCTCTTCCAAGCGATTTGCCTACAAGGAAGAGAAAACATTGGTTTATGAGTTAAGCCAGCAGGCTGAGTCGAAGCCTTTTTCAGGAAGGAAACACCTTTTCCTATGTGCTGTGTGAGGCATGTGGCTTTGAATGCGATCTCCATTGAACTGACCCCAAAGGAGACATAATAAGGGGCATGCTTCTAGGGTCTCTTCCTCTCAGCTCTTGCCTCTGAGGCCCCCACAGCCTTCGGAGCTGGAGCAGGCCCCTAGAAGTATTCAAGGAAGGTAAATGGCCAGTTTCTTTTTTAATTCTTTCCCCCAGCGGGGAGACTCTACCAAATCCCGGGTGGTCTCTTCTGTCGTTTAATAACATTATCACAAGAAGACTTCTGTGTATCCAACCTAAGCCCCTTCTCTTGCCACTTAAGGTCGTTTTCTTTTCAGAAAAACGGGGGGGGCATCAAGAATGGTGGTTACCGCTATGGTTTATAATTATGCTTTATAACCTAAAAAACAAAACACTAAGCCATTTCTCAGCCTTCCTTGCCAGGAAGAATAATCCCTGGTAATTACTGTGGATGATCATTACAAATTTTTCTGGGTCAGCACAGGAGCCTGTCAGCCCCTGATAGCAATTTGTTCCAAGCCCAGAGAAGTGGGGCCCAAATATATTAATAAAACAAGATTTCTTTCTAGTACCCATTATGTTATGCTATAGTGGCAGTTAATGAGTTTCTTTCCCCACCCTTGAATGAGCCAAACTTGATTCAGAGGGGCAAGGGGGCTGTCTGAATCTCACCAGTAACTCACCCAGTTGCCCGGTGTAGAGATGGTCCCCGTATAGTTAGTACAGAATGGAGAACAGCATTTGGAAATTTCAGGGATGCCCAAAGCAAGGCTCATAGAGTCATAGGTAACTAGCGGGCCCTGTGGGATGGAGCCTGAGAGACTGACACTTTCTGGGGACAGCACCCCCTGGAACACCTCAGCCACCTTTTATACCAGCGATTTCCTTTTGCACCATCAGGAAACAGAGAGCTAAAGGGAACCCGGAGACACAGTGCGCCTCCAGCACAGTATGTTGAAAGAAGAGCCAGAGAAGTCTTCCTTTCTTGGGCACTTTTGGGGGGAAACTATAAGCAACACAGAACATTACCGATCCAAAGTAAATCTCGACAGTTAGAATGTTAAATTGACACGACCCCCTCTTTCCCAGCCAAGTTCTGTTTCTCATTCTGCTTGATAATGTGCCTTCAGTTAATTAACCTCCCTTCCTCCCTTCCTTCCTCCCTTTCTTCTTCCTGCTCCAATCCCTTCCCCCAAAGGAGATATATATATATTTTAAGTTTCTTGTAAGGTTTGTAATGAAGCTTTCCTGCTTCCTTGTCATATTAGAGCCTCTGTAGTTTTATGTGCAGCTGTTCAGGGACAAAAGCATCTTCACCTTGCCTCTGCTCAGTATCGTCTGCTGCCCACCACCCCCGGCAGCGTCCAGTCAGGATGCGGGACGGTTCCGGGTTCCACTGGAATAATTACAGTGTCTGCGTGGCTGTCTCTCTGCGCCCCTCTCACAGGGACATGCTCAGCTCTGGGAGAAGAGCAATGTAGAGATGACAGGGTTTTTTCTTCCAGTCAAATGTGCACTGAGGTCAGGCGTGGTGGCGCACGCTTGTAATCCCAGTACTTGGGAGGAGGAGACCGGAGGATCCGGGTTCGCGGCCAGCCTCAGCTACTTAGTGAGGCCCTCCGCAACTTCGTGAGACCCGGTTTCAAAATAAAGTATAAAAAATAGGGCCTGGGGTGTAGCTTGGAGGTAGAATGCCCCTGGGTTGCATCCCCGGTACCGCAAAAAAAAAAAAATAAATAAATAAATAAAATAAAAAAATAAAGTGTGCACTGAGTCATTATGGTGGTGCCTATCTGTAATCCCAGTACTTGGGAGACTGAGATAGGAGGATTGAAGGTTCAAGGCCAGCCTCGGCAACAGCACAAGACTCTTAGCAACTTAACAGAGATCCTGTTTCAAAAGAAAGAAATAAAAAGGATTGGGGTCTAGCTTGGAGGTAGAATGCCCCTGGATTCAATCCCTAGTACTACCACCACCAAAAAAAAAAAAAAAAGAAAAAGAAAAAAAAGCGCACTGGTGTGTTGGCAATTACTGAACACCGTTCCTCCCAGGGCAAGCAACCGGGGCAGATTTACAGTCTCTGTAAAGCTGTCCAAGAAATAGCCAGAATAGGGACTCTCTAGAATACGAAAGTATCCAGTGGGCCCTGAAAGCACTGCATGCGGAATCCCAAGGGTTCTGGAAGATGCCTTGTCCATTTGGTAAAAACAGGTGCGTTTTGGCTGGAAGTTTAGTCCCTACTTTATTTGAGGTAAAGGAATAATGCTTTCTTTCTGCGGTGCTTCTACTATTTAATAGGCAAAGTGTCCCCAGCCTGAGAGATAGCAGGATAATGTCTGCACGCACTCCTGGGACTCTGGCTCGTCCCGGGCACACGGAATCCATTCCCTGTGCATGACTTCCGCCCCCACGCATTCCCTCCTCGGCCGTCATAACATGCTTTGTTTTAACAAGTGTTCAGGGCTCAGCGTCTATTGGTGAGAATACACCGGTTCTCACTTGGCCTGTCTCAGGCTTTTCATTTATACTCTTGGAAGCTGACTGCTGCTTCATAAAACAGCATGAAGCCATTACAGGATGTTTAATCATCTGATGTGTGGAATCCTTCTGCAGACCCGTGGCTCCAGTTTCAGGGAGCCTGGTCGCACTGGACTTGACCTTCTCCCAGTTCAATCCTTCTTTTCCCTTGAAATTCTCCTCAGTGTTGTCTGGAATGTCACAAACTAGCTCAGAAATGTGTTAGGTCATTGTCATGCTATGTAAGGACGCGGGAATCTCCTCCAAGAATGTCCCGGACTAGCCAGGATCCCCGGCCACTCTGGGGAGGATGTGGGGCCATAGGAGCTGGGCCCCTCTCTGGCATTCAGGGAAGTCTGGTCTCACAAGATGCAGGACCAGCCCAGGCCTCCCCATCCCCCCCTTTTTTTTGCACTTGCTAAATTCCAGACTCCCTGTATAGTTTCCCATATTAGGTAATTCTGCCTTTAAATTATTTTCCAATAGGAAGATGCAAAGTCTGACATAATTTAACTTCTGCGAGAAGTTTCTAGGTGCTGAATTCTCTCCCGGGGTTAATGAGGAATTATGAAAAAAGAGTAGGGTGTTCCTTTTGTTCCTGGATTTCAGGAATCTCAATGGTAGCAAGACCTCTGACCCTAGCCCCCACTGTCCCCATCTGTGGTGTACCATGATTTCTGACTTCCCTCACCAGGGCTGCTCAGAGTAACCAGCAGCCCAGACACAGCTGAAATCACCACTTGGTCTGTGTAGTTCTCTGCATTTACAGCCGCAGTGTAACTCTGCCCATCAAACCAGCTTTTTCTCTCCATCAATGTAGACATAATCTTGGTTCCTTCCACTCGCCAGCCGTCACTTCAGATTGCTTTTTGTCATTTATTTGGCTTACGAAGCCAAGAAGTCTTGGGGCTCGCTGCTCCCACGTTAATCAGAGGCACATTCCTCCACACCCTGCAGCCACACTGTGCATGGAAAGGCAGGGTTAGCAGACTCGACAAGCTCTTGCTCATCCATCAGAGACACCCAAAGGGACAGCAGCCGACTCATAGCATGTGGCAACTCCAGAAAGGAAAAGAATGATAAGAAAAATCTTTAGCAAGGGAGAATCGCCCGAAAGGGAATTAGGGGAAGCCAGTGAGCCGCGGGGAGTTGTGGGAGATGGGTTAGTAATCTCCCTTGATGTGCTGCGGATCAGAGCGAGGCTGGGGAGGAGCGAGGGGATGGGAGGAAAGCTCCTGTGTCCTGTCCTGGAAGACACATGTTTGATGGTGACTAATAACTCTGGAAAGCAATGTGGGCTGAGAATGGCTCATGGTTATGGGAAACCGATTCCATGTTCCCTGCTAGGTCACCAAGGGGCTGGGCTAGCTGCCATGTAATTTAGACTTGCAGAAGGAACTCATCTAGAATGCCACCTGCCCTCAACTTCTCTTAATTGAGATGAGTTCTTTTTTTCCCCTGTCAGCAGCCATGGCTGGCTTTCTCCTGTCTCTCCAGCTTTTCACTGATTTCCAAGCTTTTCCCCCAAGCCAAAAAGAACCTACTCCTGATGCTATCCTTTCTCAGTGTCAGCAGAAACATTTCGAGACTCAGGAGAAAAGCAAGAAAAGCCACTTTGCCCTCTCAGTCCCCCACCTGTACCCCGATATAGCTTGCACGTGGGGAGAGGGGTCAAGCCATTGGATTTGGAACAGCAGGCTCTCACCCCGAGAGTCACAAGCTCCGGGAACACTGGACCCGCAATCTGTTTTCCTAGTTCCAACCACTAATGACTCTAGCATACACAGGAGCGAGTGGAAAACTTTCAGAAGCCACAGTCCAAACATTCTGGGTTGGAGCAATTGAGGCTCCAATTGTTTTGGAGCACTGCGGTCGAGCGCATCGTGACGTCGGAACCGGGGCAACTGGGGGTACCCCGAGGGAAGGCACGTTTACCTGCTGTTTACAGCATCTGCGCAACCTGGGAAACAAGTCTCTGCTCTGCAAAGGGAAACTCCCGCGATTCCCCTAAGGCCTTCTCTGTCTGGACGCTTCCAACACTCCAGGAGACTCGAAGGGGGCCCCTGGGGACCTGCACAGAGGGGTGTTTGGATCCACATCCTCCGAGGGCACCAACTCTTGCCGGCATGTTTGATTTCGCCGTTCCTGGCCATCCGGCATGACGTTCTGGGTCATGTGCGTCTACCTCCTCAATAGTTTGATTTTTTTTTTTTTTTTACGGTACTGGGGATTGAACACAGGGGCATTCTACCTCCGGGCTACACCCCCAGCCCTATTTTTTAATCTTTATTTTGAAACAGGGTCTCACTAAGTTGCAGAGGGCCTCACTAAGTAGCTAAGGCTGGCCGTGAACCCGGATCCTCCGTTCTCAGCCTCCCAAGTACTGGGATTACAAGCATGCGCCACCACGCCCGGCAATAGTTTGATTATTTAAGAGTGCTTGCATGTGTAAAGCTCTGGTGTGAGCTGATCTCTCCCCCTTCACTTGTCTACTTTTTGCATCTCTCTCTAGACTGGCCCTTTGAGGTCTTTAAGTCCCTGGGGCTTCGGCTGGTGTCTGCTGCTCGGCAATGGTGCTTAGTAACTATTAGAGGAACACACAGGTGCTCTCTTGTCCCTTTGTCCTGTTGTCTCAGCATCCCTGTGCCCATTACCTTGCTAGTGTGTGGGTAGCGGGAGGGCAGACTCTGAGGTCTGGCTACTTTTGCATCCCTCAAAGCAAAGTGTTTTGCACGCACTGGTGCTCAGATAGGCTCGCCTATCAGTTGTACAGATACGTTACCCAGTTTGAGTCTCTCACGGGCAAACTCCCACTTGCTGGCATCATAGGGAAGCCGCTCACACTGCTCATCCAGGGGCACTTCATCCGGGTCCATGATGATCGACAGGTAGTCGGTTTTTATCTCCGAAGAAGACTGAGAAAGAAAAAGACCTCAAAGTCATGGAGAAGCAAACCACTTTAAAGACCTCATGTGTTCCATGGAAAACAATACTTGGTGCCGTCTTCTGTTTGGGGTCACTTGCCTGGAACTGTGTGGTCAGGTGCAAAGGGTGCACCACACCTCTATCCCCTTGAGTTAGCCATTGCCACGAGACAGCACCTTACTATTCCTACAAGGTATTTCTACAGCGCTAGCCCCGCCAGCCTCGCTCGGACAAAATGCACTCAAATTCTCCAGTGACCTTATGTGTCATGCTTGTTCTGAAACAATTATATGATAGTTTTTCTAAAAAATGCAAAGCATTTTTGTATAATCATTCCAAATGGTGCCTAAAAATAGCTTTTCTTGGCCATTCTGCACTAGCAGGAATGTACATTACAGATGGGCCAGCAGGCGGGTGTGCTGTGGTTTTTCTACACTTGCAAGAAAAGCCAGAGTGACACGTAAACCCAGGATTCCCCAGGGCAGCAAAAGTACCTTCCTTCCTGCCTTTCTCCTCTCTCTCTCTCTCTCTCTCTCTCTCTCTCTCTCTCTTTTTCTTTCTTTCTTGGATTAAATCTAGAGGCATTCCACCCCCAAGCTACACCCCCAGCCCTTTTTATTTATTTGAAAAAGGGTCTTGCTAAGTTGCCAAGGGTCTTGCTGAGTTGAGGAGGCTGGCCTCTAACCTGCAATCTTCCTGTCTCAGCCTCTCAAGTACTGGGATTGCAGGTGTGTGCCACCACATCTGGCTAGTGAAAGCATATTTCTTATGAAGTGTTTAAATACTCAGAAGGCTGGACCTCGTAGTGGCCTCAGCTACTGGAAAAGACTATAGAGTCTATGGATGAGACTAGAATAAGGCTTACCTTCATTAAGAAATGGAAGCTGATTGTTTGAAAGGCTCAGGGGTCGGTATGATATAAGCCTTACATTCAACCTCATTTGACTGTTGGCACGGTACCAGGTGACTAAGAGTGGCCTCTGCTTCGAAGTGCTTGTTTTCTTGGTAATACAAATCGAGCTCATAAAGTACCATTAGATAAGATTCCTATCAACAGGTATATTTCCTGTTTGTGGAAAGATTTCCAGAATTGATGACTGCATTTCTGTGGGTGGGTTCTCAGGCAGGACAGAAAGGAGGCATGCTTTCCCAGGAATCGCTGGCCTGTGTGTTCGTAAGCCTCATGTAAATGAGACTTGGGGTCTCCTGTGGGGATCGGAGCTGGGGTAGAGAAGACAACCTCCCCATACACACCCAGCACATTCTTCACCCTCTGCTCACCCCATCCATCACCCCCATCGCTTTCCTTCTCACACACATTACCACTAGAATGTGTGACAGATGGCTGAAGGCAGAAAGGTTTGCCTGGCTCCCATAAAGGGTAGAAATCAAAGATACGGAGGTGGTTTGTCACTGGCCGCATTTGTCATTGGTGTTAGCCTCGAAGGGCCCACCAGGCTGGAAGCCTGTAGGAGAGCTTAAATTCTTGTACAGGGCGCTGGGTGTTCATGAGAGAAGCCTGCCGGAGTAGTTTTTATGACCAACCTTTTCAATGCCAAATATAGTCTCTCTCTCTCTTTTCTTTTCTTTTTTTTTTTTTTTTTGTGGTACTGGGGATTGAACCCAGGGGCATTCTACTGCTGAGCTATACCCCAAGTCCTTTTGATTTTTTTTTTTTTAATTTTAAAACAGGGTCTCTCTAAGTTGCTGAAGCTGGCCTCAAACCTGTGATCCTCCTGTCTCAGCCTCTCAAGTACTGGGATTATAGGTGTGTGCCACCACACCTGGCTTTTCAATGCCCAATAGAGCCAAGGCCATGAAGACCAGTTTTCAGTTGTTGAAGAACACAGGACAGCTAAAACCTGGTGAGGGACATCTTGGATGTGTGCAGGAGGTATGGGGACATTGGCAGGGGTAGGGGAACAGGCCACTGGAGATGGTCCCCAGGTGGCACCTATGGAATTTCCTGGTTTATCTCAGTAAGGCAGAGGGGAAACACCAGGCAGACCTTAAGTGAGGGCTTGGAGGGGAGTGTGATAGTCGAATGTTTATTCTTTCAGTTGACACTAACACTGAGCAGCTCTGGGGGTTTGGCATGGAGTCACAGCTCAACCTCGAAGCAGCCAGTTGCTTAACCCCGCTAAGCCTAGTGTCCTTATCTGTAAGATAACAGCGATAATTGTACTTATCTCAGGGGGTTGTTGTGAATATCAAATGACATAATGCATGTAGAGCTATTGGGTAGGGTCCTGGTTTATAGGAAACATTAGTAAATGTTAGCTATGATTATAATACTGGCATTTGCAGGGTGGGGATAGAAAGATAAAACACATTGTTTATCAGTGAGAAATTTACATTGTGGTTACAGAAACCACATGGAACTTTTTTTTTTGTACTGGGGATCTACCTCCAAGATACAGAGATACACCCTCAGACCTTTTTATTTTTTTTATTTCAAAACAGGATCTCACTAAGTTGCTGAGGCTGGCCTTGAGCCTGTGATCCTCCTATCTCAGCCTCCCAAATACTGGGATTATGGGCGTGTACCACCACGTCCCAGCTGGAAATGGTTTTTTGAAGTTTGTTCCTGTTTGCCTCCCACAAACAAGTTTTAGAGGTACTCTGTTTTGGGGATAATGATCTCTTGTTTCCCATCAACATTTCACAGAATTTTCTAAACAGAAGGGACCTCTGCACCGTGGTCTCAGCTTACCATTCCAGTCTCATTTCTACTGTCTTCCTACATGCTGAGTAGCCACACTGCTCCCCCAATCTGGGGAGCAGGAATGGGGGGCAGGCTGTGTTTTTCTTCTGCTTTCCTTCTAGCCACAGCCTTCAAGTCTGCCTCCGGCATTGCTTTCTTTTTTTTTTTTTTTTTTTTTTTGCGGTACCGGGGATTGAACCCAGGGGCGTTCTACCTCTGCGCTACACCCCCGGCCCTATTTTTTATACTTTATTTTGAAACCGGGTCTCACGAAGTTGCGGAGGGCCTCACTAAGTAGCTGAGGCTGGCTGCGAACCCGGATCCTCCGATCTCAGCCTCCCAAGTATTGGGATTACAAGCGTGCGCCACCACACCCGGCCCGGCATTGCTTTCTTGGAAGTCTTTTTTCCCTCTCTCCTTCTTTGAACTCTTCTAGTTTACCGAGGGGCGAACTTGACTCTTGTTAGATGTATATCCCTATGTGGCCTGTTTCCTGGTTCTAAACTATATTTGGGCCTTGTAAAGCAGTGGCCTTAATATTGTGGTCTTAATATGGTCTTAATACGTCTCAAAGCCAGTCACTGCATCGCTTAGGAAAAAGCCTAATGTCACACATTTACCAGTGAGAGAGGCTGCTAGCCTGGCCAAGCATAGCAACCCTATCAGATGCGCCTTAGGGGTCTGCATCTGAAGGCTGCGGCCAACATGCCTGGTTCAAAACCAAGTTCCAATCACAGTGACTTGAGCCAGTTGTTTTACCTATCCCAGCCTCAGTTTCCTCTCTGTAAAATGGGAATCATATCTTCTTTTTTGCATTTGGGGAAGGATTAACTGAGAGACTGCGTAAACAGCTTCCCACAAGACCCCACATATGAACAAGGGTTAATCTCTAGAAACTGCAGAGGCCACCTTGACCCTTTTCAAGTTCTGCTGATTCTATCTCTGAGCTACACTCTCAGCCCTTTTTAAATTTGAAACAGGGTCTCACTAAGTTGCTAAGGGTCTTGCTAAATTGCTGAGGCTGGCCTTGAATCCATGATCCTCCTGTCTCAGCCTCCCAAGTACTGGGATTACAGGTGTGTGCCACCACACCCAGCTCAAAATAATTTTTTCCTGACACATAACTCGTCTCACTTACCACCCCAACCTTTCGCATCCCTCCCCTCCCCAAGGCTTGCTGTGGCTTTTAGAATTCGACTCGAATTCCTTACGGTGGCCTACAAGGCCTGGCCAGGCTTTGCAGCCTGCCCCTGGCCTCCCAGCTTGGCTGATACCTTCCTGCCCCGTGCTGTCACCACCGAAGCTCTGCTGGCCCTCCGCCAGCCTCTCACTGCCTTCCCCTCCCTGGCCCCAGCGCAGACCCGTTGTTCCCTCTCCCTAAAACACTTTCCCCTCTGTTCTTAGCCTGACCACCCCTCTTATGCAAGTTTGGTCAGCCAACTCTTTCAGCAAACGCAGAGTGGCAGTCTGATAATAGACTGTGTGGCTGATTTAAGTCGCTGGCGTTGGCTCTCCACTGTCCCCAGGGGGTCTGGAATGGCCTGGTGCTGAGCGCGTGCACCAGCAGTGAACTTCTGTGGCCTGAATGAATACTGGTCTTCCCACCCAATGGCAGAGCAGAAGGTCCGAGTGCAGGTCTAACTATGGAACTCTGATGTCCTGACTCCCATCGTGGGCACTTAGTGTTCTGGGGGACCCAGACTGTAAGGAACAAGTGTCCTTATTTGTATGTCCATGATGTTAAGGGAGCCAAGTCAGAGGTGGGTCTTTATTTTGCCTTTCCTTGTATTTCTCAGCCGAGAGTGAGGGTAAGACAATGTCTTCACAGAACTCATGCTAAGTTTAATTTATAGACTATCTCAGGGCTGGGAGTGCAGCTCCATTGGCAGAGTTCCTGCTTAGCATGTGCAAGGCCCGAGGTCCACCCCCCAGCACCGCAAGACAAAACAAAAGACTCAATTATACATTTTTTAGATCGAAACCATCCCTTCTGTTCCTGAGAAATATTTGTCTCGTTATTCTAGCTTTTCTTTTGAACACCCCACGCTGAGGCTGGAGACATTGAATGGTCTTGTTTTCAGTGTTCAGCTGGGTCAGAACAGGAATGAGAGGGAAGGAAAAGACGATGGTCCTATATTTGTTTGGTGCTAGCTCAAGATTGCAGATCAGGCAGGTTAGAATATCGCAGAGAACATCATCTGATTTTTTTTTTTTTTTTTTTTTTGCTATACTGAGGATTGAACCCACGGGCACCCTACCATTGAGTTACACTCCTAGCCCTTTTAAAACTTTATTTCGAGATAGGGTCTGGCTAAGTTGCTGAGGATCTCACTAAGGTGCCAAGGCTGGTCTTGAACTTGTGATCCTCCTGCTTCAGCCTCCTGAGTCGCTGGGATTATGGGCATGTACCACTGCACCTGGCTCGGATATGTTCTTACCCTTTTCAGTTTTCGGATAAAGAGTGTTAACAGGAGCCAGAAGAGGGTCGCGGCCACACAGGTACACGTCAGGGTGACCAGCTCCAGGTTAGACTTGTCTGAGGTTCCTGGAGAGAGAAAAATCACCAACATGCTGCTAAAAAGAAACACCACACTTGGGGGCTTTGTGGTTTCATAAGAGGCCAGAGCCCCTACGCGGTTCCTCCTAGAGATTGCAATCTGCCGGTGCGGAATGAGCCTCTGAGCTGGAGGCTGACCCGAGTCAGGTGGGGTGCTTGGTATCACCATAATGAACTTGCATACGAAAGATTTTCCAGAAATCCTGCTGTTGAGTGTGCAAACTTTGTAATACAAGAGATAGCTAATTAAAAATGGGGAAAAACTAAGGCAAGAACAAGAAGCCCGTGAAAGTGCTAAATCTGGAAGATGTTAGATCTCCCTGATGGGTTTAGAGGAAATTCTAAAGAAAAAGAGAGAGAGAGAGAGAGAGAGAGAGAGAGAGAGAGAAAGGTATCGAAGAGCTCTACGGGGACTCACAGGATTCTTCAAAGTAAATTTTCCAAATAAGAATAAGACTCGAGGCCTTTTGGAGCAGCCAGTCTGAACCACCCTTGGTTTTGCTCCCCGCATCTGCATCCAGGGCTCTATTTCTGACCCCAGCAGTGGCGGCCTGCACAGGCCAAGGTGAGAAGAGGTGATGGCTAGGCCCAGATCCTTCCCCATCATCTCATTCCCCAAGATCACAGACATCAAAAGCTAGGCACTGTTCCTCCAAGACCAAAAAGAAAAGACACAAAGCATTCAAGTGACGCCTCTGGAAAGGAAGGAGATGCTGGAATTTGGAAAAGGATGGCGCAATGGGGTCCTGCATATCGATTCCAATGGACAGTGTTCCAGGAATTTGAAAGTAACACCCTGACCCTTTAACTTCATTAAAAAGAGACAGGTTTATATTCAGAGATGCCAGCAACAGTGAACTTTTTTTCTTTTAGAAAGGCTGATGTGGCTGAGGATGTCTTTTGAGGAGCAGTTATGACGTGCCAGGCGCTCACAAACACCCTGTGGAGTAGGTGGCAATTTAAAAGTGATTTGTCTGGTGGGTTCTTGTTTCAGTTCAACAAAGATGTGTTGAGTTCTGCTATGGCAGGGGAGGTGCCAGGGGAGACAGGGAGATGAGGAAGGGGAGTTGCCACTGCCAAGAAGCCCATTCAAGCCTAACCCAGAGACTTTAAGCAAACATAAAGAAATCCGATGTTTAAAAGGCTTCAAGCCAGGCGTGGTGGCGCACGCTTGTAATCCCAGTACCTGGGAGGCTGAGACAGGAGACAGGAGGATCGCGGGTTCATAGCCAGCCTCAGATACTTAGTGAGGCCCTCAGCAACTTAGTAAGACCCTGTTTCAAAAAAAGGAATAAAAAATAGGCTGGGGGTGTAGCTTGGAGGTAGAATGCCCCTGGGTTCAATCCCTGGTACTACCAAAAAAAAAAAACTTCAGAGACCTGGGTATGGTGGCACACACCTGTAATCCCAGTACTTGGGAGGCTAAGACAGGAGAATCACAGGTTCCACGCCATCTCAGCAATTTAATGAGACCCTGTTTCAAAATAAAAAATAAAAAATAGGACTGGAGTTGTGCCCCTGGATTCATTTCCTAGTAACACACACACACACACACACACACACACACACACACACACAAATATACACGTATACATACACACATCCACCCACCCCCGAGGTTGCGGAGTCTAATGTTTTTGGAAGAGGTAGCATTTGAAATGGATTTTGATCTGCAGAGACGAAGATGGGGAGGACATCGTAGGCAGTGGGAAGGGTAGAAGTAAAGACCCAGATCTGGGAAAGGACAGGGCGCCCATGTCAGGGTGAAAAGAGACACAGGACAGGAGCAGAGCCTAGAGGACTCTGAAAACCTGTGTGATGGTTTGCACCACATGTCACAGGCAGTTAGAGCCAGCAAAGTTACCTGATCACAGCAAACACACGTGGCAGACACCTGCCGATAGCAAAACAGTAATCCTTATTGATTGCTTTTTGTTCTAGGGACTCGTGTGTGTGTGTGTGTGTGTGTGTGTGTGTGTGTGTGTGTGTGTGTGCGTGCACGCGCATTACTGGGAATTAAACCCAGGAGCATTCTACCTCTGAGCTAAACTCCAAGCCCTATTTTATTCTTTTATTTTGAAACAGAGTCTCAGTATGTTGCTGAGGCTGGCCACAAACCTGCGATCCTCCTGTCTCAGTCCCCCAAGTACTGAGATTATAGGCGTGCGCCACCACGCCTGGCTGGCTTCTAGAGATTCTCCTAAGGACTGGTGTATATCCATTGACCAAGACTCACAACGACCCTACGAGCTAGATTATCCCCATTTTATGAGAGAGGAAATCGAGGCACAGAGAGATCAAGCCTTTTGCACAAAGTCACACAGCCTGCAGGTGGCGGGGCTGTGATTTTTAACCCGGATTGTCTGACTGCATGCTAAACCACCAGGCGTCCAAGGGTGTGGCATCATTTCCTCCTCCTCTCTTATCTTTTTGGCCTTTACGAGGGTGTATTAATCACTTCCTATAAGCCACAGCCTCTGCCACAGTGCTCGTCTGGAGGAAAGTGGACAATTCTTTCCATCCAGCCCATCACAGAGCCCTGCCCCTCCTACTGTGGCTCATGAGTCTGTGGCTCCTCCCCTCCTGCACTGTCACTGCCTAAGGGAGGCCCCATCACATCTCACCGGGCCACTTCAGTGGTCTCCCACCCAGCTTCGCTGCCTCCTGCGTCCTAGCCTCCTCCACCTCTAGGGCCAGCCCAGTGTGATCTTGCCAGGTCACAAGTTCGACCCTGCTGCTCCTCTGCCTCTGTTCCAGCATCTGTTCCCTGTCACCATCAGGATAAAAATCCAGGCCTGGGCTGGGAGTGTAGCTCAGTGGTAGAGCACTTGCCTGGCATGCACCAGGGCCTGGGCTCCAGCTGCAGCACTCCAACTTAAAATAATCTCAATCCTTAAGTCGTCTGTGCTCAGCCTTGGCTTTCCCCAGTTTCACCTCCTGCCATCCTCCAGGTCCCCCGGTCACCTCCACATCCTTATGGTTTCCTGTGTGCACAGCCCTCTGCGCCCCCGGGCAGCGGCTTTTGCTGCTCTCTACCATGTGCGAGTTTCCAGGCAGCTGAGGCCTCAGGCCGCTCAGCTTATTCACCCGCCCGGTCCTGGGTTGAGCGAAGGGATGGATTCTGCTCTGCTCTGCCTGTCTCCAGTTTCACCAGGAATCAGGGAGTTCAGGGTCAAATCCCTGTTCCCGCTTATTAATTCAATAAGCACGTGGACCACGACCTTTGTCCCAGGTCTGCTCCAGGGGCTGGTGCACAATGGTAGGAGAAAGGCCTGGCTGGGGCGCACGGTCAGGCATTCAGATCTATTTGCATATGCCATCTTCTGCTCAACTCCCAGTACACTAGAAGGAGTACTAGCCCTAGTATTCTCAATTCTTATCTTAGCAGTTCTTCGGCGTGCTCGTGAAATGGCAGAACGCAGGATCCTGGTTCTCTTGTTTGCTACTCCATCCCCAGGGTTTGGAAGAATGCCTGGCTCTTGAGGAGACAGCCTGAAAATAGCGCCTGCTGAATGAATGAATGTGGAATGAATAAATGAAGTTTCCCTGAACCTCGTGAGATTGAGAACAACTTCCTTAAAGAAGTTTGGAAGTGCATAGCCTTTTCTCCCCCTACACATCCTCACAGTGGGAATATTGCAACCTCAGGTTCACATGAGAGTGGATTTCTTCTACAGCATGAGGTCACATGCTGCCTTGCTGTACATGTACACAAACACACACACACACACACTCTCTCTCTCTCTCTCATGCTGAAACTAAGTTTTGTGGAATTTGTTTTTGTGGTACTGGGGACTGAACTCAATGGGGCTCTACCACTGAGCTTTTTATTTTTACCCCCACCCCTTTTTCTTTTTCTTTTGAAACAGTGACTTGCTGAGTTGCCCAGGCTGGCCTTGAACTTGCAATCCTCCTGTTTCAGCCTCCCAATTGCTGGGATTACAAGCATGTGCCACCGTGCCTGGCTAGTTTTGTGGAATTTGACATGGCATGGTGGCTGGCCTCTGCTTGTCACAGACACTGACAGCGTCTTAGATGTGGCACTGACCGCACAGAACCTCTGCAGAGGCTTCCTGCATGGAAGGCTCTGGGAGAGGTCCCCTTGACCATGGGAACTTTCCCACTGTAAGCCACAGGGCAGGAAGCTGACCCCCAAAGTCTAATTCCACAGTCCTTACTCAGGCAAAATTCCTTTCGGAAGGACCGTGTTTGTGTGCAAACACACATTTAAGGAATCAGCTCATTAGAAAACATCTTCAAGATGAGCATATATTAGGCAGTAAAGACCTGTTTAATATTAATAGTATTCAGTACAGCTTAGTAAACATGTTTTTTTTTTTTCTTTTTGGTGCTGGGGATTGAACCCAGGGGGCATTCTATCTCTGAGCCACACACCTCCCCCCACCAGCCCTTTTTTATTTTCAATTTTGAAACAGAGTCTCACTAAGTTGCTGAGGCTAACCTCAAACAGCGATCCTCCTATCTGAGCCTCCCAAGTACTAGGATTACAGGCATGCACTACCACGCCTGGCTTAGTACTGCTTCATAAAGAGCAAAGTTAGAATTTTACAGTGCATGCACGGTACAGCGTTTATGCTCTTTTTCATTCGACAGCTCTATCTCTGCCTCTGTTTGAAAAGCCACTGTCAAGACAGACTGATTGAAGTAAGCCCCCAGGTGTTTTCTCGGCGGTCAAATGTCTGCACCCCAGCCTGACTGGATCCAGCTTGGTTCACTGGTGCGGGCGGATGAGCTCGGTGCGGGAGACAGCCCGGCCGCACACGCAGGCTGGAGAAGGCCAGCGGAAACGTGGGTGGGATTGGATAATAATTAGGAGTGGGCGCTGGGTCTCAGGGACATAGCTCCCATATGATGTGGGTGAAAGGCAGGACACAGGACAAAGCTCTTTTGATTTGGGACACTGACAAGAACCTGCCCGATTTGAAGAGTATATGGTAACTGTGCCTTTTATTACAGATTGCTGACCCGGCTCTGAAGTGTCCCAGGTCCACTGCCACACAGGGGAGGGACTGAGTCTGGAGGGTGCTGTGCCTTGCCTGGAGTCTCTGCAGCTGTGCAGTGTCCTGTGCTGTTCTTTTCTCTTTCCTTTCTTTTCTTTTCCTGTTACTGGGGATTGAACCCAGGTTGCTCTATAACTGAGCTATACCCCCAGGCCTTTCTATTTATTTATTTATCTTTATTTTGAGACAGAGTCTTACTAAGTTGACTAAGTTGCTGAGGCTGGCCTTGAGTTTGTGATCCTCCTGCCTCAGCCTCCCAAGTCTCTGGGATTGTAGTTGTGGGCCCCCAGGCCCGGCTGCCCTGAGCCTTTCTGATGGTGATGGTAGCCCTTTGTGCATGTGGCCTGGGCTCCCAGGTCTGACAGCAGCACACCAGCCCTGGCGTGTGGCATGGTGGGCTGGACCACTAGAATCGCAGGCAGCGGAGCCAGCCAATTCCAGGAGGTTTCCCGAGCAGCAAAACACCAGGGCACCGGGCTCTAGAACCTGCCTTGAGCTGGGAACTAAGCTCGGATTTCCTCAGGATGGGCAGGAAGCCGTCGTGTGACCCTGTGAGCAGTGTGTCGTAGACCAAGGACTCCGTGCCTCAGTTTCTTTGCTCCTTTTTGTGGCACTACGGATTGAACCCAGCGGCATTCTACCTGTGAGTGTGAGTTATGCCCCAAGCCCTTTTGATTTTTTTTTTTGTTGTTTTGAAACAGGGTCTTACTAGGTTGCTGAGGCTGGCCTTGGACCTGCGATCTTCCTGTCTTAGTTTCCCAAGTACTGGGATTACAGGTGTGGTGACACCCAGCTAGTTTCCTCATTCTTTTTTTTTTTTTTTTTTTTGCGGTACCAGGGACATTCTACCTCTGAGCTACACCTCCAGCCCTATTTTTTATTTTGAAACAGGATCTCACTAAGTTGTGGAGGGCCTCACTAAGTAGCTGAGGCTGGCCGTGAACCCGGATCCTCCTGTCTCAGCCTCCCAAGTACTGGGGTTGCAAGCGTGCGCCACCACACCTGGCTAGTTTCCTCATTCTTAAAAAATGGAGGTAACAGTCCCTACTTCACAGATGAAATGTATAAACCTGTTGTGAACTATTATTGTGAAGCCTTCCCCAACCCAACCTCCCTTTTCTTTATTTTTTCTTATCATTTTTAGGACCTCAGGGGCAAGAAAATTTGTTTTCTTTTTCTTTCTTATTCTTCTTTTTAATCCAAACACACCGCACATACCACATGTCTTTTCTGCCTAAAAAACAAGTCAGACATTGACCCAAGGACCATCATTTTCTGCAGACAACTGAGCTACAGTCTTTGCTGAGAACTTGCCTGACACTGCTAGTTTCCAGTGTTACTCTCTGATTCAGTTGTTATTTTAATTTGAGGTAACTAATGAGGTGTTTTTTTGTCCACTGAACTATGAGGACTTTAAGTGAGGGGCATGTTTTTTGTTCGTTTTGCATTTCTATCACCAGCCCAGCACAAAATCTCAAAAAAGACCTATATATGAGCCAGGTGTGGTGGTGCACACCTGTCAGTACTTGGGAGGCTGAGACAGGAGGATCGCAGGTTTGAGACCAGACTTGGCAATAGTGAGACTCAGCAACCTGGTAAGACCCTGTTTCAAAATAAAAAATAAAAAGGGCTGGGGATGTAGCTCAGAGGTAGAACACCCCTGGGTTCAATCCCCAGTCCCCCCCCCCACAAAAGACTTATGTATGGACGAAAAGAAAATTAGACCTGACTCCTTAGGGGTTCCTGACCAACATGAGCTAATTGTGGGGGGAGCCACCTCCTTTTGGGTAAAACCCAGTAAATAGTAGTTCAGTTAAGTTTATGATGCAGTCTTTCTAAAGCTTATTGAAATATTAAAATTGGCCTGCAGACGTTTGTAACTGTTTATAAAACTTTTGGGGGATCTGTGTATAACAATTTGGAACCACACTTAAGGACAGTGATGTATGGGAATTGTATATTCAGGCCAAATTTGAAATACATTTTCAAGAGTAACTTTAGGTAGAGATATTTAAATTGCTCTTTGTGACATTAGTTCTGTAACACGTTTTTATCACAGCCAGCCAAGTCCTTAAGCCCATCAGGAATCGTGTGATTTGGAACACCACTGGGATGACTCACCGGGATACAGCCGGTTGTGTTGAAATGGGATTGGGTGCATCGTATTGACAAACAGCGATGTTGCCTAATACTTATACGGTTTTTGTCATGTGACAGATACTGTTTGAACTGTGTTAATCCTTGCAACAACCCTCTAAGAGTTTGTAAATTATTTTTTTTCTTTTTTCTTTTGGTACTGGGGATTAAACCCAGGGGCATTCTACCTCTAAGCTACACCATGGCCCTGTTATATTTTCATTTTTAATTAGGGTCTCACTAAGTTACTGAGGACCTTGTTAAGTTGCTGAGGCTGGCCTCAAACCTGCGATCCTCCTGTCTCAGCCTCCCAAATACTGGGAGGCTGAACCATAGGCGTGCGCCACCACACCCTGCTCAGTACACTATTTTTAACATCCTTATTTTGCAGTGAGAAAACTAAACTGTCAGGAAGGTATATAACTTGCCAGAGGTTGCCCAGCTCATGAGCACGGAGGCAGCTGGCCTCAAGTCAGTCCTCTTAGCCACTGTGTCTGCCTTCTTGGGTTGAGACACAATAGAGTTGGATGGGTAAACATGGTTTCAGTTCTCAGCTCTGCCAGTTGGTAGCCCTGTGACACTGAAAAGCCTTTAAACCTGTCTGTGCTTAGATCCTCACTTTCTTTGCTTAGATTCTGCACTTCTTCATAGGACTGTTGGAAAAATTAAATAGGAGAGCCCACGCTTGCTTAAAACAGTCAATGCATACTTGATAAACATGAGATGTAATTACATAGATCCAGACCCTCTCAGAGCCTGACACCAAGTTCCCTACACCCAACATCCACTTCTAAGATGCCCTGTGCAGCTTTGTGCCAGCCTAGTTTCATGGGAGGAAGTCAGATGGAGATTTTTCAAGTTTGAATTATTTTTTTTTGTTTTTTTTGTTTTTTTGCGGTACCGGGGATTGAACGCAGGGGCATTCTACCTCTGAGCTACGCCCCCGGCCCTATTTTTTATACTTTATTTTTGAAACCGGGTCTCACGAAGTTGTGGAGGGCCTCACTAAGGAGAGAGAGAGAGAGAGAGAGATAGAGACAGAGAGACAGGGAGAGAGAGCGCTGAGGCTGGCCGCGAACCCGGATCCTCCGGTCTCCGCCTCCCAAAGTACTGGGATTACAAGCGTGCGCCACTACGCCCGGCAAGTTTGAATTATTTTGTTTCAAGAACTCTAAAGAGCTCAGATCCCTCTAACTGAAATTTGTCACCATTTTTTTAAAAATTCTTGACCAAGACTAACTCAGTGTTATTGTTTAGAGTTGAAATAAAAAGGCTGGCTCCAGCCTCCCGTGTGAAATTAATGATCAGGCAGCTCATCTGTTTTGAGCATCATGTTCTCTCCTTGGGAAACCCTTTGAAATTGCCAACACCTATGAGAGGTCCGACAGTCATGTGAAGTCATTTGTCACATCCTTTCTCAGCACCAGGATAGCCAAGGGAGTGAATGTGGGGGCAGGAATTTTGAAGAGGGGAGCTAAGGTGGAGGGACATGCAAGGACAAGGGGAGGAACAAAAAGGAACTGAAATCTGGGCACAGTAGCGCACACCTCCAAACCTAGTACTTGGGAGGCTAAGATAGGAGGATTGCAGGTTTGAGGCCAGCCTCAGCAACTTATGAGATTCTGTTTCAAAACAAAAATTAAAAAGTGCTTGGGGTGTAGCTCAGAGGTCAAATGTCTTTGGGTTCAATCCACAGTAGCAATAAAATTGTAGTGCCTAGACATCCAAGGAAATTTTGTTTTGAGCCTTTTCTATTCTTGACTCTTAGAATATTGTTACAGCACACAATGTATACTGCCTATTGTGCGAGTCCTTTCTCAGATAGCCGTTAATGTGCAATTATTATTGCACAAACTTTGCAGATCACACGATAGCGCCGTGGCAGGTGTTTAGAAGGTGGGACCCTGAGGCTCTTCTTTTGTGTCTTCTTTAATTTTTGAGCTCATCAATCATCTTCAAAAAAGTGTTTACAATGGAAGCTGTTTTCTCCTGTGTAATTATAAGTGCTGTTGAAATATAGGAAGGCTATATTGTATTGTAAGGAAGTCCTTGTACCTATTGTGGTTATTCCTTGCAATTCTAATCATAAGGTCTAGCTTATTTGAATCTTGGGATGAAAACATGCTATGCTTTGAGTGCAGTGGGTTGCATTGCCTTCCATGGGCTATTGCATGCTGTGTTAATTTCAGAAATGATTTGGTCGCGAACAGTTTAGTTGTTGGTCTTGATACTGGAATTTCCCTTTGAGAACCCCACATGCGCTCAGGCCCCGTCCAAACCAAACAAGACCTGTGATTATTTAAAGAAGCTACTCTGGGTCCGCAGTCCATTCATCCCTTTCAGATACAAAAATAACACATTGTTTTATCTATGAGTATAAGAATCCTTTTTCAAAGGAAATAAAAAGAGCAGACAGTTTCCTTCCTGGCTAATTCCTGACCCTCTTTAAATCTGTTAAACATAGCCACAGACACAACTCGTGTGCCTGCTTTCGTTTCCTAAACTCAATTTGACAAGATAGGTCAGCGTGAGGGTCCATGTGCACCTAACAGGAAACCGAGTCTAAAACTAGGGAATATTTCATAGCCCCTAGGATGACACATATAATGATTTTAGACTCTAAAGCACAATTCCAATTACAATTATAAAGTTATGAGCAAATAACTCTATTCAACAGTTCTGAGAAGCATCCCAGGATCAAGTGTATCAACGAGCTCAGAGGTGGCCCCCAACTCACGCATGCAGGGCTTCCCATGAGCCGCGTGACGTGGACTTGCAAAAAATCCCTCCTGTTCCCCGGCATATCCTTATATGGGGCTGAGACCTGTATTCTGGAAGCTTCACCACCGTTTCCTCTCCTTGGGTCTGGTTATCTTTCCTGGTGTGTCAATGAGTCAAATGCTGTTGCTGGCAGAAAACTCCTTAAGTATTTAAAGACAAGAGTCATGACTTCATGTTGTCTCTTTTCTAGGCTCAGTAGCCTCACCTCTTTGCTTTGCTTTTGTTTTGCATTATTCAATCATCATCCTATTCAAATAAGCGGCTCCACTTGTTTATGCTTCTCTTACAAATGGGCACAAGCCTTCACATGTGTTTGCACGATCGCCCATCAGGTGACCTATTTTCTCAGCTAACTGTAACTTTCCAGCAAAGAGGTTGGATGCAGCCATTGCTCTCAGAACAGGGGAAGCCATTCCAAAAGAGAGAGCTCAGGGAAAAAGACAGGTGGAATGTCACAGGATGGAGAAGAGGCATGAGCCAGAGTACCAGCTCCTCAGAAAACGCAAGGGATGCTGGGCGTGGTGGCGCACGTTTGTAATCCCAGTACTTGGGAGGTGGAGACCGGAGGATCTGGGTTCGTGGCCAGCCTCAGCTACTTAGTGAGGCCCTCTGCAACTCTGTGAGACCCGGTTTCAAAATAAAGGATAAAAAGTAGGGCCAGGGGTGTAGCTCGGAGGTAAAATGCCCCTGGGTTCAATCCCCAGTACGGCAAAAAAAAAAAAAAAAAAAAAAAA
>PVJS01019401.1:0-33752 GCA_004027185.1 Glis glis | reverse complement strand
ATCTCTGTGAGTGACTACCGCGACCTGATCCCTTCCGACGAGGATGAGGAAGAGTCGTCTCAGGGTCGGATTCGGCCAAGGCTGGGGCCGCGGCCCGTGCAGTCCGTGGTGTCCGACATGCTCTCGCCGTCCTCCCGTCGGTCCTCCAAGTACCGCCGCAGCATGAGCGGCCTTCCCAACCTGCAGGAAACGCTGAAGGAGAGGCAGGTGGGCGTCCGCAGGATTGCTCCCTGGCTCGCTCACGGGGAGACTGATGTGAGGGGGAATGCCTTGGTGCGTTTTCTTTATAATCACAATTTTTACGCATGGTTTTCATTTTTTAGGCAAGGTTTAGAGATGCAAGGGAAAACCGAAAATCGAAAATCGATCCATCCTACAAATATATATTTGAAATTCTATCAACAAAGCTCGGTCTGGACGTAGCAGCTGTTGAAGAATTAATTCTGGATTGCCCATCTGTAAGTTTAAGTCATTATTATCATTATTAGTATTGTTGCTGGGGTTGGACCCGGGGCCTCACATACTCGAATAGTGCATGTTCTCTACCACTGAGCTACACCGCCAGCCCTTTCATGAGTTTCTTTTTCTTTTATTTATATTTATTATTTATTTATTATTAATTTTTTGGTACTGGGAATTGAATCTAGGGGCATTCTACCTCTTAGCTACACCCATCCCTCTTTTATTTTTTATTTTGAAACAGGAACTCACTAAATTACTGAGGGTCTCACTAAGTTGCTGAGTTGGCCTGGAACCTGCAATCCTCCTGTCTCAGCCTCCCCAGTACTGGCATTCCAGGTGTGTGCCATCATGCCTGGCTCCCTTCGTTATTTTCTTTCTTTCTTTTTTTGTGTGTGTGTGTGTCACTGGGGATTGAACCCAGGGGCGTTCTACCTTTGAGCTACACCCCCAGCCCTATTTTATTTTTATTTGGAAATAGGGTCTTGCTAGGTTGATGAGAGTCTCACTACTTGCTGAGGCTGTCCTCAAACCTTCAATCCTCCTGTCTCAGCCTCCCAAGTACTGGGATTCCAAGTGTGTGCCAGCACACCTGGCTTCCTTCATTATTTTCTCACTGTTCTTTGAGGAGTGCTTGATTTAAGAAATTGGAGTCATCCATATATGCAATAAAATATTTAGAAATTGAAGGTTCAAATTTTATTAACTAGAGAAGAAAGCTTTATTCTATATAATTATAATAATTACAGCCAGTCAAATGATATTTCTAGTTTTGTCTACTATTGTGGAGGAAGAAAAGAGAAGTTAGCAACTAGAATTGAGCTAACATTCTGACTAGTTTGGGCCAAAATTCGAACACAAAGTAACTTGAGAAGTTGGAGGGACAGTGAGGCACCTAGAGGAACAGCGTACAAGCAAGCTTGCAGTAACTTAGGCAAGTCATTGTATAGAAGACTACATCTGAACTGGGGCACAGTGACTTGTCTGAGCAACTGATGCGAAACCATCCTTTACACATCCCAGAGTTGATGAGGATGAGATAAAGAAGAGAACAGTTTCTGAGCCAATGTTTCCCAGTAGGCTTCCTGTCCAAGGATCATTTCTGCACTTGGTTAGGGAGGAAACCATGCAGGTAATCAACGTGGCTTCACCTGAAGATTGCTAGACCATTCATTTTGCTCCTTCCACAGCTGGAATCCCAGCAGCTCTGAAAGAGTGTGGGGCTGGACACTGGGACCTGGCCATTGCTCTCAGGGGACGACCACTGCGGTACCTCAGTGGGGAGGTGGGTGCCTGCAGAGCTGGCGGTCCTACCTTCAATATTTGCCATTGGGCTTTCTAGGGTGGTGGTTTCTGTTTGGAGGAAGTGTTTCTTACTGACGCAGAGGCTGGTCGGGAAGTGGCAGTTCTATGTATCTGCAAACCCTTCCGTTGGCCATTCCTGAGCTGCACCTTGGACTTTGGGTCTGTGTGGTTGGGTTCTGCTTTTAAGGCCATCACAGACCAGGCCAGACACGGCTTAGGCTGCCAGGAATGGGAAATGTAGGCACTGAGGGTAGACTCAATCCAGGGAGAGAGTTTGGTTAAGAGTTGTTTGTACCTGTGCTCGGTTTTCCAGTGAGAGGCGCCAGTGGAGATTGATGGGCAGAAGCACTGAGAAGTCTGATTGCTACCTGCTTGGCTGAGCTTCTGGTTACCATAGTTACCTGTCCTTTTGTGAGGGAGCTTGTCAGTAACATAGACCAAACACATTTGTGTCTTTCCATAATGTCGGAAGTTATTGAATGACAGTAAATTCACAAACTTTCATTGGCTGCTCTTCACCAAGTACTTGTGGGTCACTTGGAAACCATAGGCCAGGCAATCGCAAGTTCTTTCATTCCGTTGGTGTGTGTGATGCTGGGGATTGAACTCAGGGGCAGGGGCATTCTACTTCTGAGCTACAGCCCCAGCCCTATTTTACTTTTTATTTTGAGACAGTGTCTCAGTAAGTCGCTGAGAGTCTCCCTACATTGCTGAGGCTGTCCTTGAACCTGCGATCCTCCTGTCTCAGCCTCCCACATATTGGGATTACAGGCATGCACTGCCACACGTGGCCCTCTTTCCTTCTGATCTTAACTTCTAATATCTCTAACACTCAAATCACACATCACATTTTGTACAGTGCTGTATGTATAAGCTATAGAAAGGCTAAGATGGAGTAAAGGCAGCCACGGGTGCAGGAGGCTTTGTGGAGAGCGAAGGCAGAGAGGAATGCAGAGCCACTGTAGGGAGGCAGTCAGAGGAGAGATTTAAGGCACCAGAGTCCCGCAGAGCCATCAAGGGGGGGGCGGTTTCAGAGTGTCGGCTTGAGGTGGCAGCTTGGGCCTTGGACTGTCATCACGTCATGGGGAGGAGGAGAAGCTGCACTGAGCTGAAGCCGGGGACAGAGGATCAGAGGCTTGTCACTGTTGTGATTTTCATGGGCACGGCTCATGATGAGAAATGAGGTGATGGGGTCAGAGTGCCACCTTGACCAGTTTTGGGGTACCCCAGTTTGTGTAGGTCTTAAGTGAGGAGGGTGCTCTGTTTAGTGGTCTGGTGTGTTTGATAGGCTCCTAGCCCTGGTTTTTCTGATATGGAGTTGGTACACCCATGCATCCATGTGCCACTAATTTAATTTGATAAGCTCACAATGGTCATTTTTATTAGCACAGTTAATTGATCTATCATTCTGTGTGTTACAGTTGTGCTGGGCAGGTAATGGTTGTTTACTTGTATAAATGAGGTGTAGAGTCATTCTACCTCAGCCTTGTACTCAAATGCAGTAACTCATGGAAACCTAGTGCTTTACAAAAGGGAGTAGCTCAGGTCAGGCACAGCCTGGGAACTCTGCTCTCTCCACCTTGGAGCCACTCAGAGCCGGCACAGCCTGCTCTCCACAAGTCCCTTCCTAGCTCTAGCTCTTGGCCTGGTTCCAGTCACAGGGCTCCTCTCCCCCATCCTTTCAGACCTGGGGGGGTAATGGCTTCCTGAATCCCAGTCCTGTCCTGCTGCGAGTGCCCTACACTGGTCACCTGCTGTAACCTCGGAAGCGCCTCTGTAGTAGATGGTTTTTCAAGGCAGCACAGAGGTTTTATGGAACAGACATTCACACTTTCACTCCTCTCCATTTCACAGGTCCCTTGGTTCAGCACTGCTCAGGACACTCATTTCCTGGCTTGCCTGACAATGTTTTCCATAGTCAAGGGGTTAGCGGCATGGTTCTGTGGAAAGGGCACAGATCTGGCCACCCAAATCTGGGCTCCATCTCAGGCTCAGTACTGTGGTGGAGCATCTTTGGGTCCTTCACTTAAAATCCTTTTATTCATTTATTTTTGGTACTGGAAATTGAACCTAGGGGCATTCTACCTCCGAGCTACACCCCCAGCCCTTTTTAGTATTTATTTCTTTATTTAATTTTTTTTGTGGTACTAGGTATTGAACCCAGAGGCATTGTACCTCTGAGCTATACCCCCAGCCTGATTTTATTTTGAAACAGGGTTTCATTGAGTTGCTGAGGCTAGTCTCAAATCTGTGATCCTCCTATCTCAGCCTCCCAAGAACCAGGATTATAAACATGTGCCACCATACCAGGCTCCTTTTTTATTTTTTATTTTGAAATAGTGCCTTGCTAAGTTGCTTAGGATCTCACTAAGTTGCTGAGTCTGGCCTCAAAACTGCGGTCCTCCTATCTCAGCCTCCCAAGTATTAGGATTGCAGGCATGCACCATCATGCCTAGCTTAAAATCTTTTTAGCTTTATTTTTCTCAGCTATACGAGGGGTGAAGCTCTGATGAACTATTTGTAAAGTGTTCTGAAATGTAAGTGAAAACATTTTTCACTTTGAGATGGGAGTCATGCTGTGTTCCCCAGGCTGGTCCCAAACTCCTGGGCTCCAGTGATCCTCTTGCTTCAGCCTCTGGAGTACCTGGGACTGCAGGTGCGCAGCATGGCACCTGGCTAATATAAGTGCATTTTAAATTTGCAGTCATAATTTTGGCCCGTGACAACATCCACTGTGCTAGTCTCAGTAGTACCGTGTATCTTCAAAGCCAGGATTTCTTGCATTTGCTTTTTTGACGTCTTTATCACAGGCATGTGTAGGACTTTTGAGAATATGCTTTACAGCTAAATTGAACTGGGCAAGAGTAGTTGTGCCGACAGCTTTTGTATCTTTGCGGTTGTAATTATGGGAGAGAGTTAAGCTTGTGTGGGAAAGGGAGGAGTAGGACATTCAGAACCCATTGTGCGCACCACCTAGGACAGTGGTTCTCCACTGTACCCAGTGCCGCCGCAGCAGCAGCAGCACCAGCACCAGGAATGTGTGAAAAATGCAGATTTCCCAGCCCTGCATCTGTGTGTTTTTAAAACCCTCTGTGTGATTGTCTGATGCATGCTGAAGTTTGAGAACAGTTGTCCTAAGGGGGGTGGCTTTGCCCCACCTGAATACTGTCCCCCAGTGGCCAGTGATGGAGAGAAATGCAGCGCCTGTGGGGGGCTTCTCTATGGAGTCAGGGACCAAGTGCAGGGGTGTTCCAACTCCCTGTTTCCCATACAGTGTTTGCAGGCTTTTGCTTAAGGGACCTATTCAGTTTTGTACTTACTAAGATATTATACTGATGTCTAAACAATTGAGTAAAAGCTTTGTACTCATAAATATGGAAGAATCTAGTTTTAATTATTTGTTTTTATATTAGTCTTGCTATGACATGGGTCAAATTACAATTGCTGAGAACCTAATTGCTTAAATAATTGGTCAAACAAAACAGTAAGGTGAGGTTTCTGTTCTTTAAGCCAGCTTTTAGAAGTAGTTTCTCTCTCTCTCTCTTTTTATTTTTATTTTTATTTTTTTGGCGGTACTGGGGATTGAACCCAGGGGCATTCTACCTCTGATCTAAACCCCCAGCCCTATATTCCATCCTTTATTTTGAAACAGGGTCTCACTAAGTTGTGGAGGGCGATCCTCCAGTCTCAGCCTCCCAAGTACTGGGATTACAAGTGTACGCCACCATGCCTGGCTCTAGAAGTAGTTTCTCTTAGCAATAACACCTCATATCCACCTCCAGTTGGCCTTAACCATCTATTCCTGTTACATTCTATGAGGCAGGGCCAAGGAAGTGGCTATATGGATATAGATGATTAAAGGAGGTTTGGAAACAGGATTCACCAAAATATTTACTTACGTACATACATACATACATACATACAAATGTATGTACGTACATTTGTATGTACATACATATGAAAATAAATAAGAATTCACCAGCTGGGCTTGGTGGTGGGCACCTCTAATCCCAGCTATTCAGGAGTCTGAGACAGGAGGATCACTTAAACCTAGGAATTTGGGAGTAGACTGGATAGCCCTGTCTCAAGAAAAGGAAAGAAAAGGGAAGGAAAAAAAAAGAATTTGGCTGGGCATGGTGGTGCACACTTGTAATCCCAGTACTTGGGAGGCTGAGACTGGAGGATCGCAGGTTAGAGGCTGGCCTCAGCAATTTAGGGAGGCCATCAGCAACTTAGTGAGACTTTGTTTCAAAGTGAAAAATGAAAAGGGCTGGGGGTGAAGCTCAGGAGTAGAACCCCCCTGGGTTCTGATGGATTGAACCGGTTCTCGGAGGGGGTTCTCCTCCCAACCCTGCCCCCATGCCTAGTTACTGCTTCCCAAAAGGATCCCGCCCCTTTCTGGAAACCGCTCAGGATTCCAGCACGCGCCATCCCACCGACCAATAAGTTTAAAGGCCATGCGGGCCTCCAATAAGACGCAACACCGGGTCCGGTCAACCAATGGCTATGGGCCAACTCAGCTTAAGCCTGTATTTAATCCCAAGCGCGGCGGCGCGCTCTCTCTCTCTGATCGCCTTTCTTCTGACTCCCCGCCGCTTGTATAAATCTCTTGGCTGCATGGTTATCTCCAGTGCGAGTTTTTTGCCCTTCATTGGTGTTTCCGCCCGGTTCTGGTACCCCCACCTTTTGGTGGGACCCCACTTTGAGCCATAGGGCTTGACCCACTGGGACGCCACAGCCTTCGCCCATTATTTTGATCGCCTGCTTCGCATCTACCGTTGGCCATCTTTAGCTGAGTTTCCCTTAATTCCCAAACTCCAAAACCTGTCAGGTCTCTCACTGGGTGCTGACTGTGACCGTCCGGCTGCCCCAAGCATTGGCCCGCACGGGGAGGAATGCACCCCACCCAGATCTTCATGGTTGCAGTGGACCTCACGGAGTTTTAAGCTTAACCCCTAGATTCCTAAACCTCCTTTGGGCTGGTCCGACAGTAGTAGGTTATCACCATTAATTGTTCGCAGTCAGGTACAGGTTAAACTCCTTGTACTGAGCCATCACAGTTGGTTACTTGTGGTCAATTACAGGCTAAATTCCTTCCTCACCACAATTGGTTGTTAACTGTTACAAGTTAAATTCCTTATTTTCACTTTCTCTTCCTCATCTTGGCCGCGGGGGTGGAGAGGCCCCTCTCTGGACTTGGGTCCCTTACCGGTCCACTGGGACCTCCAAAATCCGAGCGCTTGGTGACCCATTGTCCTCCGGTCCGCTGGGACTTCTTGCCCGCTAGACGTCGGTGACAACTGGGCTCTTCGGGTTGAGAGCTGCCGTATTCTGTCCTGGAAGGACGCCTCCACAGACACATAATCCTCTCCATGGGGACTTCCTCCTCCCTCCCGGCTGACTCCCCCCTAAAATGTCTCCTAAACAATTTAAACACCCTCAGCCTTACTCCCGATATTAAGCCTAAATGACTCATTAAATTTTGCACTCAGGACTGGCCCACTTATCCCTTAGACAACCAAAACAAATGGCCCGAGTATGGGTCTCCATCCCACACTTCTCAGGGATCTTTATAACTTTTGTGAGCGATCAAAAAAATGGGCAGACATTCCCTACGTTCAGGCTTTTTCCTTTCTCTGTTCCAATCCTGCTCTGAGTATTTCTTGTTCTCCCAAGAATGTCCTCCTTGACTAGCAACCCAACCCCACACCTGTCCCCACACCTTCCTGTTCTTCTCTTGACGACTTCGACTCCGCAGACGAGCCCCCCCCATCGAAACCGCCGATTACAAAATCCAGCCCCTTCCTATGTCCCAGCTCCCCAATTACCTCCTTCCAATATGTCCACCCAGCGAAGCTGCAGCCTCCAGACTTTCTCAGGGCCCCCACGGCACACACACAGCATTCAAACTCATAGAACCTGTCCCCGTAGAGGAGGGGCTTGCTCAGACACTGGGTGCAGGCCTCGTGGAACCACCGCAGGCAGCTCCGGCACTGCAGCATCTTGAGGTTCCACTCCCCAGGGCCGCCTCAGTAGCAGTAGCTCTGTTGCTGGTTGCTCAGGTGGCCAGCATCCCAGTCCAGCCCCTTCAGTCCATATGGCAGAGAGAGCTTCATACCCAGCATGGCATGGGCATAGGGACCCTTTTTCAGCGCACGCCCCCTCTTGGTGGCAATCGCAAAGACGCACTGGTGGCAGACCCAGGCTGTGCCCTCTCCTTCTCTAGGGGCTGGGGCCCTGGGGATGTGGCAGTCCTGATGATAAGCGTGGTGACACTTCTCACAGCTGACCAGCCGGTTCCCAGGGACCACAGTCTCAGAGTGACAGACACAACAGAGGAGCTCCTCCCCAGGGAGGGCAGCAGGGCTAATGTCTTTCCATAGAACCAGAAACTGGGAATCATCCTCAAACTGGACCAGACACACCTCCCGAGCTCTCTGCAGCATCAAACCACATCCTTAGCTGGAGTCACCCTGCAAAACCAAAGGGCCCTTGACTTACTGACAGCCGAAAAAGGTGGGACCTGTATTTTTCTCCAAGAAGATTGTTGCTATTACATCAACAAGTCACAGGTAGTAGAAACAAACATCAAAAACCTCCATCATATAAGAGAAAGGTTTCTCGAGGATTCCTCGGCGTCTAACTCCAACATGTGGGAATCCCTTAACAATCCAATCCTAACCTGGCTCTTGCCAATTATGGGCCCTCTAGTTGGGATATTCCTCTTTTGCATGTTTCTCCCCTGCCTTTTGAAATTTTTACAAACCCAAATAAACAAAATTTCTAACTAAACTTTCAACCAGCTCCTCCTTAGGGATTATCAGCTGCTGCCAACTGCGGGCTCCTATTCACTCCAGGACCATCCATGGACTACCTGAACCCCGGCGGAGGCTCAGGCCACCCTCACCCCATCCCTCTTCTTTTTCCTTTTCCCCTTTCTCTCTTTCCTCTCATGCTCAGGTACCTACCAGCAAAATGCTATACCAAAGATGGTGCTTATTCCTGGATGCGCTGTGTATGGACAGCTGGCTCATCCCCCCTTCCACAGGAACTGCAGACTGGACAACCACACTGGCGGACCTATGGTTACAGGGCACCCTAATGGACTTTACTCCAGCTGAAATCTACACGTTTGGTGCAGGGTTTTTGGGTATTCTCCTCTCCCTGGAACCGGGTCAGCCCAGTCTCCCCCACCCCGCAATCAATCGCCCCCTTTGACAGCAGGAAGTAGCTGGAAAGACACAACGCCCAATTCCCAAACAATATAAAAAAGGGGGGAATGATGGATTGAACCGGTTCTCCGTGGGGGTTCTCCTCCCAACCCTGCCCCCATGCCTAATTACTGCTTCCCAAAAGGATCCTGCCCCTTTCTGGAAACCGCTCAGGCTTCCGGCACGTGCCATTCCACCGACCAATAAGTTTAAAGGCCACGTGGGCCTCCAATAAGACCCAACACCGGGTCCGGTTAACCAATGGCTACGGGCCAACTCAGCTTAAGCCTGTATTTAATCCCAAACGTGGCAGCGTGTGCTCTCTCTCTCTGATCGCCTTTCTTCTGACACCCCCCCCCACCGCTTGAATAAATCTCTTGGCTGCATGGTTGTCTCCGGTGCGGTTTTTTGCCCTTCAGGTTCAATCCCCAGTTCCACAAGAAAAAAAAAAGGATTTACCCAAATTCCATGGTAATATTGGAGTTAAATTAGTTTAGATTCTAATCTTGCTTCTGTTGTACCTGCTTCTGTGTACCTTCGATAAAGTCACCCAGCTTTATTTTCTTCATTTACAAAGTGATGATTATTAAGATATGTGAAATGCCTAGCAAAGGGGTTGGTTTGCCAGGCAAGGTGGTCCAAAGCTTTTATCCCAGTACCTGGGAGGCTGAGACAGGAGGATTACAGATTCAAGGCCAGCCTCAGCAATTTAGTGAGACCCTGTTTCAAAATAAAAAATAAAAAGGGCTGGGAGTGTGGCTCAGAGGTAGAATATCCCTGGGTTCAATTCATAGTATTGCAAGAAACCAAACCAAACAAAACAAAACACCAGCAAAGGGGTTGGTTCATCTTCTTGTAATGCCCTATTTGTTTTACTGATCATCATTTCTCTTTTATTTAACAGCTGGAACCATTTGCCCATTTTTTTGAGAAAGATGGTTCTAAGACATTAAAATTTTTGTACCAGGAAGGGGATACACCTGGCATTGGTAAGGATGTTTTATGAGGTCACTGTGCTGGTAATTAGTTAATGAATATTAAAGTTCTACATATTTTTTCTCTTATACATAGATGATTTTCTATAGTATAGGGGAAGTTTTACCAGATACTTGTGAAAAAAAATAGTGTCTTAACAACAGTACATTTTAAAGCTCTCGGCCAGCCTCAGCTACTTAGTGAGGCCCTCCGTAACTTAGTGAGACCCTGTTTCAAAGTAAAGAATAAAAAATAGGACTGGGGGTGTAGCTCGGAGGTAGAATGCCCCTGGGTTCAATCCCCAGTACCGCAAAAACAAAAAAAATCTAAAAAAATAAAAAATAAAAAAATAAATCTGGGCGTGGTGGCACATGCCTGTAATCCCAGTACTTGAGAGGCTGAGTCAGGAGGATCACAGGTTCAAGGACAGCCTCAGCAAGTACTGAGACTCTCATCAACCTAGCGAGACTGTATTTCAAAATAATATATAAAATAGGGCTGGGGGTGTAGCTTGGAGGTAGAATGTCCCTGGGTTCAATCCCCACTAACACACACACACACACACACCACAGTACATTTTCAGCTCAAATACATATATTTCAGACATTGCTATGAAGATTTATTGAGAAAGGTTCCTATAGAAACCATTACCCTTTCCTGGGGATGCACATTTTCATTCGAACCTAATTGCATTTCTGCTGGAACAGGTGGAGCCATTTTGTCCGTATGTTTTCAGGTGACTAAAAATGGTCCTGAAGCCACTCCAGGCGCTGGACTAGGGTCGACAACTGGTCACCCCTGTGGGCCTGTCTCAGCATCTTGTTCCCATTGCACCTGTTAGTGGGATATCTAGCTTTCCCCGCTGTTCACATTATTCCTAAAATAATTAACATGCAGCCAGGCCATTAAGCCTCTGTTTCATAACTAGTAAATGGACTGTTCTTTTGGTCTTAGACTACTTATCTTCCGAGTCCTGTGACTGACCTTCAATCCGTCCTTCTGATCGGTTCTTTCTTGCTTTCCTTCTCGGTTGCCTAAGACTAGGCTCATTACTCATGCCTGTTATAGTGTGTCCTGTATTGAAGATTCTCTCTCTGAAATTCACACTACTACTGATTCCTGCCAAGTAAATCTCTTATTGTCCTCCTGTTTGCTAGATTGGGCCTAAGTCCCCTGTTATCCCAGGGCCACTGTTGTCTGATCTGTTCTGATCTTCTCTTCTAGATGTGAATTTGCTGCTCCTCTAAGCCTCTCTGGTCACTGTTTTCTGGACGCGCCACATCATTGGCACGCCCTTCTCTCCACTCGCCTGACACGCACATCGCCTTTCTTCTCTCCACGCCGCTTCCTTCTCCCTGCCCTGTGTGCATTCTCTGTCTACATAGCCTTTCCAGAGCGCTCCAACTTACACCCTGTATTCCAGACTCTTGTGTCATTTAAGGGCTGCCTCATAAGTACAGCACTTGACTATGTCCTTCTGCTTGCCTCAGTCAGTCCCCACATCAAAGGATTGTGCATCTGAGATTCAGCCAACTGCGAAGGGAAAATACTTGAAAAAATTGCATCTATACTGAACTCATCATTCCTTAAATAATACAGTATGATCATTATTTACATATCATTTACATTGTATTAAGTATTATAAATAATCCAGAGGTGATTTAAAGTATATGGGAGGATGTGAGTATGTAATATACAAATATTTCACTATTTTATATAATGGACTTGTTCATCCACGGATTTTGTTATCCTTGGGAGTCCTGGAACCAGTCCTTCTCAGAATCAGAGAGACAACCATAAGTCTTACTTCTCCAATGAAATATGTAAACTCACAATTAGTGACTAGTTCTACTCTAAAGATTTCCTGTTTTTCCTAATTCTTATCCTGGGGGGTTTATTGCATGGACCCTATTTGTATAACTCATTAAAAATTAAACTGGGCATGGTGGCACACACCTGTAATCCCAGTGCTTGGGAGGCTGAGACAGGAAGATCGCAGGTTTGAAGCCAGCCTCAGCAGTTATTGAGGCTCTCAGAAACTTAGTAAGACCCCATTTCCAAATAACGAATAAAATAGGGTTGAGGGTATAGCTCGGAGGTAGAATGCCCCTGGGTTTAATCTCCACCACCACAAAAAACAAAATAAATAAACAAATAAATAATAAATAAATAAATACATAACTGAGAGCTGAACATAGTGGGATACACCTGTAATCCCAGTACTTGAAAGGCTGAGGCAGGAGGATCTCAGGTTTGAAGCCAGCCTCAGCAACTTGACAAAGCTGTCAACAACTTAGTGAGACACTGTTCCCAAATAAAAAATAAAAAGGGCTGGGGGTGTAGCTCAGAGGCAGAATGCTCCCAAGTTCAATCCCCAGTAACACACACACACACACACACACACACACACACACACACAGCTGAAATTCAGAGAAAATACCTGCAATTAGGACAAAAATAAAAACTCTCCGCAGTCCCACTCAATTGGAGAAAGCATTGTTAACTCCTTGGTGAATATCCCTCTATAATTGCTTTGGTATATATCCATATTGTTGTATTATATTCTATAATAAATTTCTAAACTAGGTAATATTTCCTTCTCTAAGCCAATGAATATATTTGTACAATTAAATTTTTAGCAGTTGCATTGTATTTCATCACATTGATGTAACTATAATTTTCAAAAATAACCTCCTATTACAGTCTAGGTTGTTAACAACTTTCTGCTCCTTGAAACAATGCCTCAGTGAGGATCAGTGAAGCCTGAGTGTTCAAGGAGGAATTTCAGGGAGAATTCTCAGAGGGGAAATTGCCAGAACAAAGGGTAGACAATTTTAGTCTTTTTTTTTAACCTACAAAAGTAATTATTTATCAGTTTGCTAAATATTTCCCTACGTGTTTCTTACGTGCATGTGCTAACATATAAATGCTTATGATTTTAAAATGGATCATAAAACATTTTATTCTTGACTTGCTTTTTCCACTTTCCAGTAAATACTAGACTTTTTTCTCTGTCATTCCATATTTCCCTCATTAAACAAATTCTATGTAGTTTTCCACTGTACAGCTGCATTGTGATTTTTAGAAATCATCCTCCTATTGGTGTTCACATCTCTCCCCTTGGTCAGGAAATTGCAAGCTTGTCCATAACTATGTCGCATGTCTACTCTAGGGACTAGGGAGGCTGGGAAAGCAGTTTTCTTCCTGGGGATGCAGCCATTGTTGAATGGGACAAAGTAGGTTCTCTTAGCAAGGGAAGATGGAAGGGCAGGTGTGACCTTTGTGTGTGGGCATTTGAATTCTTAGCTTGCTACATACCATGTATCAGGGCTGTGGCTCCAAGCAACAGAAATAGACTCTGGTCAATGTAAGTAAAACAAACAGACAAAAAAATAAATTAGGGGGGTGTTCATGAAATTTAGAACTAGTTGAACTAGAATTAGGACTTGGGAAGGACAGGACTAGAACATTTCCATGGATTTCAGGGAATTTCTTTAGGAGATGCCTCACCAGACTAACATCTCTCAAATGCCCCCTTTTCTTTGGGTATCTCCCTGTAAGGTGTGCATTCTTGCAGAGTCTGATTAGTCTAGTTTTCACGTGCTCACTTCTGCAGAGCCCCGAGAGTGGCGTCCTCCAGAATCACAGTGCAGGAGGGAACCCCAACCTCTTGCAAACCTGAAGGAAGAAAGTCTGGGCAGATAAAACATTTTTGTGGTTTTCTATTAGGTATTATTTCTTTTATCCCATTTAAAATTGGTTATTTTTTGTAAATAGGAAGAATATTAATATTTGCAAACTAGTATTGTAACCAGCCATCTAACAGAGTTCTCACATTTTAATAGTTTTTAAAATTAAAGATTTATAATTAATCCAGGTGTGGTGGTACATGCCTGTAATCCCAGAACTTGGGAGGCTGAGACAGGAGGATCACAGGTTTGAGGATAGCCTCAGCAACATATGGAGACCTTGTTTAACAAAACAAAACAAAAAAGGGCTGGGGGTATAGCTCAGCTGTAGAATGCTCTTGGGCTCAATTCCCAGTACCACACACAGGAAAGAAGATTTATAATTAAATATTTAAATATAAGTCGGGCTCCGTGAGTGAATTAAGTACAGGAGCTGGATCTTCACCCGGAGTCAGGGAAGGCTTCCAGAGGTGGTGGCATTTCAGCTGAGACCTGGAAGGTGAGCAGGACTTTGGCAGGCAGAGGTCGTGGACAGGTGAGGAGAGGATAGCCACGTGGGAAGGCTCTGAGGATGGGCCAGAAGGAGCAGAAGTGCGGAGCTCACGGAACGGCAGAGGAGGCTGCAGCTGAAGGGTTGCAATTATTGACAAATTTTGGTAAGGCCAGAAAACATTTATTCCATGATCATATTGAAAATTTCTTACAGTAAAGTAAAGCAGCAAACAATAGTATAAGAGTCACAGTAATTTATTACATTTGATCAGTTTTGTGATCATCCACTAAGTTCTTGACTTTTGTTTTCAGAATGTGGTCGAACTATCGCTGGAGCAGCCAAAGGGTCAAAAATGATGAGATTGTATATAGAAAACACAGCCCCAGAGAAACTGAAAGAACTGTGTCTATTTTTTGTTCGCTGCCGTAATGATGCTGCTATAAATAGTAAAACTATTTATGAGGTATGTTTTAATTTTCTTCCCAAAGATAGAGTTAAACATTAGTATGTACTTGTTTTTTGTTGTTGTTGTTGTTGGTACTAGGGGTTAAACCCAGGGTATTCGACCTCTGAGCCATACCCCCAGCCCTTAAATTTTTCTTTTAAATTTTGAAACAGGGTATTGCTAAGTTGCTGAGGGTCTCGCTGAGTTGCTGAGGCTGGCCTCAAACCTGTGATCCTCCTGTCTCAACCTCACAAATACTAAGATGACAGGTGTGTGCCACTGCCCCCGGCTATGTTGATGTATTTTCATAATCATTCTTTTGCTTTACTTCGTTCTCCTTTTCTATACCTAGGTCTGCATTGAGTTCTAAAAAAATGTATTTATATATTCAAAGAAACAGAAATTGGCTCTAATACAGCTCAGTTATATTTATCCCTCAGACACTACTTTCAAAAATTCACATGCAGGTGGTCAGAATGGGCAGAGCCTGAGTTTGCCTGTTGTAGAGTTCTAATATTCATAATCACTCAAGTTTGCCTAGTAGTTTACAAAATGTATTGCTTATTGAAATAAAAACTAGATTATGGAGCTGAGTGTGGTGGCACCTGCCTGCAGTTCCAGTACTTGGGAGGCTGAGACAGGAGGATCACAGGTTTGAGGCCAGCCTCAGCAATTTAGTGAGGGCCCTCAGCAACTTAGTGAGATCCTGTTTCAAAATAAAAAAAAAAAAACAGGGCTAGGATTATAGATCAGAGGTGGAATGCCCCTGGGTTCGATCCCCAGTACCACAAAAAAATAATGATTTTCAGTTTTTTAATGGAATCAGCATATAAAACACTTGAACACCATCCTTTCAGGAAGTGCTATTTACTGCTTTGGATGCATCAAAAGGACTCTTAAATGGGATCAGGGATATGGTGGCAAATATATTTCTACCAGCGATTCTTGCAATAAACAATTGGGGTGCTTTAAACCAATCCAAGCAGGGAGAAACTGAAAAACATATCTTCATTGAAACTATCAACAGATACCTTTCATTTTTAGATGGTAAGTATAAAATTTAATGTGTAGTAAACACTAAAAATGAACAAATTAACTATGTTATTAAGAACAAACATTGGAGCAAAAGTTTCCATCTTAAAAAATGTTATTCAAAGAAATTATGAAACCTCAAGGTAAGATATGAAATCATGAGAACCCCTCATTTCCAGAGATTTTATCAGGAATTTGTTTTCTCTTTTATTTTCCATTATAGCAGGAGAAATATGAATTTAATCTAGTCCTTTTTAAAATTTTTTTTGGTACTGGACACTGAACCCAGGGGCATTTTACCTCCAAGCTATACCCCCAGCCCTATTTTATTTTTATATTTTGAGACAGGGTCTTGCTAAGTTGCTGAGGCTGGCTGTAAACCTGTGATCCTCCTGTCTCAGCCTCCAAGTACTGGGTTTACAGGCGTATGCCACCATGCCCGGCTATGAACTTACTATATTATTTTTTGGGTGGTACTAAGGAATGAACCCCCAGTCCTTTTTTTTATTTGTTTGTTTTGAAACAGGGTCTCGTCTCACTCAGTCGCTGAGAGTCTTGCTACGTTGCTGAGGTTGTCCTTGAACCTGTGATCCTCCTGTTTCAGACTCCCAAGTTCTGGGATTACAAGTGTCTGCCACCATACCTGCCTTACTATATTCTTAAAGAAAAATTTTTATAGTACTTAAAAATAGGTCCTTTATTATGAAATCTTTAAAATATACTTTATCATTAAATATTATAAAATATACATTTTCATTAACAAATCAAATCACAATCTAATGATCAATTAGACTTAAATCTCTATGAAGTATTAGATATTTATCATTTTAGCAGTTACATCTTGAAAGCACATATCAACATTTCACACTGACATTAAACACTTCTTTTCTTAATATTCAGGTGCTAGAATAAGTATTGAGGGAACGGTGATGTTAAAGAAGATAGATAATGTTGATTTTTCCAAACTGCATAACTTTGAAGAAGTGACAGCTGCAGCTAGCAATTCGGAAACTGTTCGCCAGCTGGAGGAGGTACTGATGATATGGTACAAACAGATAGAACAGGTGCGTGCACTCAGGTCATGTCACCTGCAGCCGTGGTCCTCATCTGCATGGCATTTTAGTATTGGTATTTTTTTTTTTTACCTAGTTTGTGAAATGGTCTGTTTTAGAGAGGGTTCTATGGGCAGCTAAGAAGAATGTGAATTCAGCCATTGTTGGATGAAATATTCCGTAAATGTCTTTTAGTTCCGTTTGATTTATAGTATTCTTTTGGTCTGAAAAAGCTTTATAGATCTTTTGTCTGGATGACCTATCTAATATTGAGAGAGGTGTGTTAAAGTTTCCCAGTATCATTGTATTGGGGTCTGAATCGTAATGTCAAGTACTGTTCGTTTTATGTTGGATTGTCCCCTTTATCAGTGAGAAATGACCCTCTTTGTCTCTTCTGATAAGTTTTGGCTTGAAATCCACTTTGTCAGATACGAGAGTCTGCTTATTGGTTTTTTATACTCATACCATCCTAGTTTAATTTCTGTAGCTTTTACTAATTCAGCACTTGGCATTTCAAGTCTCTTTGTGTGTGTGTTTCTCAAAATCCAATTGATTATTTTCAGCAAATTGTTCTTCCAAATTTGAATACAGACAGTGGCATGAAAAACTGGTGAGAATTTAGAATTAGAATTAAATTAGAATTTCTTTGGATGTATACATTTATTTAGAGAAAAATTGGTGGCTGCTGCCTCTTTGTGGGTTTTTTTTTTTTTTTGGTACTGAGGATTGAACCCAAGGGCATTCTACCTTTGAGCTACACCCCAAGCCCTTTGTATTTTTATTTTGAAACAGAATCTCACTCAGTTGCTGAGATTTTCACTAAGTTTCTGATGCTGGCCTCAAACGTGTTATTCTCCTGTCTCAGCGTCCTAAAGCCTAGGATCACAGGCGTGCATCACCATGCCTGGCTTGCCTTCTTTATATTATTGAATTTTCCATCCATGACTATGTCTCTCATTTCCTTAGGTCTTTTTTTGTGCATGCTTAAAGTAGCGCTCTTATTTTTTTCCCTGAACGGTTTTACACATAATTTTTGTTAATTTCAAGGTTCTCATCATTGTTATTATTTGCTTTGAAATGATATCTTTTTGGAAATTATATTTCAGATTCTTTGATGGTTTGTAAAGAAAAGGGTTGTTGGTTTTTATATATAGACCCAGTAACTTTACTGATTGTTCACTTTTAATAATTGTAAAGGTTTACATCTTTAGCTATTCTTGAATTTTATAGGTGCAGACAGCCATGTCATATGGGATTATGCTATTTTTCAAAATTTCTAATCGGTATACCTTCCGATGACTTGACTTACCTTGTTGTGGGGCTTCCTTTACTAGGTGGAATAGAGGTGGGCGGTGACAGTGGCAAACTTGTCATGTCCTTGCTTTTAAAGTGATATTTCCTAAATTTCACCTTTAAATATAATGTTTCCTAGAGTTTTTGGTAGATACTACTTATCATTTAGGAAAAGTTCCATTCTATTCTTCTCTTGCTAAGAATTTTTAAGTGTTGAATATAATAATTCAGTGTTGAATATTGTTATGCTTTTAGTTTCCTTTGGAAAGATTCAATGTGATTTTAACCAAGAACAATGTACCTTCTCTACATTCTGTATTTAAAAAAAAATCCAGGTGCTTATTGAGAGTGAGCAAATGAGAAAAGAAGCTGATGACTCAGGTCCTCTCACTGAATTGGAGCATTGGAAACGTATGTCAGCCAAGTTCAACTTTATTATTGAGCAGATTAAAGGGCCAAGTTGTAAGGCTGTCATAAATGTGCTAAATGTCGCACACTCCAAGCTGTTAAAGGTAAAGGGCTTGTTATTTTAAAGTTTGATACACTTCAGAACGACTGACTAGAAAATTAGCAAACTACTTCGTTTTTAAAATTCCTTATATCGAGACATATTTGTTTTTCTTTTTTACTTTTTTTGCGGTACTGGGGATAGAACCCCGGGGCATTCTACCTCCGAGCTACACCCCCAGCCCTATTTTTTTATTTCTTATTTGGAAACAGGGTCTCACTGAGTTGTGGAGGGCCTCGCTAAGTAGCTGAGGCTGGTCACGAACCCTGATCCTCTGGTCTCAGCCTCCCACGTACTGGGATTACAAGCATGTGCCACCACGCCCGGCTATATTTGTTTTTCTTTATGAGGTATATTATGGTAACTCAATACATGTAAACAATGTGTAATAATCAAAATAAAATCAGGGTAGTAAGCATTTCCATCTTTCCAGACATTAATCATTTGTATGTGTTGGGATGTTTGCACTCTTCTAGTCATTTTGAAATAGATCATTCATACACACACACACACACACACACACACACATAACACTCACACACACACACACACACACACACACACACGTACATTTATTTCTTTTGTGTGTATGTGTGGTACTGGGGATTGAACCTGGGGGCATTCTACCCCCACTGAGCTACCCCCTTAGCCCTATTTTATTTTTTATTTTGAAACAGGGTCTCGCTAAGTTGCTGAGGCTTGCTTCGCACCTGTGATCCTTCTGTCTCAGCCTCCCAAGTACTGGGATTATAGGTGTGTGCCATCATACCTGGCCCATAATTTTTTTATTCAAAGAATCTTTTTTTCTTTTTTTTTTCTTTTTTGCGGTACTGGGGATTGAACCCAGGGGCATTCTACCTCCGAGCTACACCACCAGCCCTATTTTTTATTCTTTATTTTGAAATAGGGTCTCATTAAATTGAGGAGGGCCTCACTAAGTAGCTGATGCTGGCCGCGAACCCGGATCCTCTGGTCTCAGCTTCCCCAGTACTGGGATTACAAGTGTGCACCACCACGCCCGGCAAAGTATGTTCTTTCTATTTTTGCTCTGTAGGCTTCACCATTCCATGTTTTCTTTATCTCTGACCAATTCTCAGTGAGGCACTTGATTTTATTATCCCTTGTGTGGAAGAGGGGTCAGTTTATAAAAAGAAAACACTTTTTTTTTTTTGCGGTTCTGGGGATTGAACCCAGGGGCATTCTACCTCCGAGCTACACCCCCGGCCCTAATTTTTATCCTTTATTTTGAAACTGGGTCTCACGAAGTTGCGGAAGCCTCACTAAGTAGCTGAGGCTGGCCGCGAACCTGGATCCTCTGGTCTCAGCCTCCCAAGTACTGGGATTACAAGCGTGCGCCACTACGCCCGGCAAGAAAACACTTTTTAAGAATAGGTTTTTAAAATTCTGCTACCAAGAAATATATTGACAAGTTGGACTTTGGCTAAAGACGTATCAGTTTTAGTTGAATCAGTAGTAGAATGATATAGCTGGCCCCAAAGTCAGCTTGATTTTAGGCTGCTTTTTCTAGAAAATGGAAAAGTTTTGTTTTTATTTTTGATGTGCACATTTAGAGTGATGTTGACAAAAATTGGTGCATGTCCAGAGTAGAAAAGCCAGCATGTCTCAGCTGTCAAGCCCATGTCTCATTAAACGACTTAAAGGTGCACACAGTGCTCATCTTTGAGTGACAGGCTTGGTGGATGATGTGGTAGCTGTGAAACTGCACCATGCAAAGGAAATTACAGAAAGACCCACTGTGTCCTCGACTGCTTCATATTACTGTAACAGAACCCTGACATTGGATGGTTTATAAAGGAAGAGATTTATCTAGCTCATAGTCTTAGAGCTGAAAGTGCGTATCAGGGGGCCCTTTCTCTTCAGCCTCTGGTAAGGGCCTTCTGGCTGTCATTATGGTGGAGGGCATCATGGCAGGACCAGGTGTGAGAGTGGTGAGCATCCCATGAGAGAGGGGTTCAGGGAGGTGCCAGGCTCACTTATAGCAACCTGCTCTTGCAAGCACTAATCTAGTCCCAAGAGACCAACTGCTCTCTTGCTGGACGGCATTAATGCATATTAAACATCTAATCACCACCAGGCGTGGTGACACATGCCTGTAATCACAGTACTTGGGAGGCTGAGACTGGAGGATCACAGGTTAGCGGCCAGCCTCAGCAATTAAGCAAGACTTTCGGCAACCTAGCGAGACCCTGTTTCAAAAACAAAAAATAGCTGGGTGTGGTGACGCACGCTTGTAATCCCAGTACTTGGGAGGCTGAGACCCTGGAGGATCCGGGTTCGTGGCCAGCCTCAGCTACTTAGTGAGGCCCTCCGCAACTTAGTAAGACCCTGTTTCCAAATAAAGAATAAAAAATAGGGTTGGGGGGGTAGCTCGGAGGTAGAATGGCCCTGGGTTCAATCCCCAATGCTGCAAAAATAAATAAATAAATATTAAAAAATTAAAAACAAAAAATAAAAAAAGAGTCTGTGGGTGTAGCTGGGAAGTAGGATGCCTCTGGGTTGAATCCCCAGTATCTGCCCCCGTATACACATAAGACCTAGTCACCTGTCGTAAAGGCTCGGCCACCTCAATACAATGACTCTGGGGAAGGAAGCCTCACATGAGTTTTGGTGGGGACAAGTCACATTCAACCATAGCAGATTTCTTCTCAACAAGGAAGAATATTTTTTTTTATAATTAGTGCTAGTTTAACAGACTATTTGATGATTACTTACAAGAAAATGTTGATTTTTGATTGAGTTCGCTTTGTTAATTAGGATATCTTTTTGGAATAATGTTCTGTTTTAAGTTCAAGACCAGAGTGAGGGTATTAATTACAAAGGGCATGACTCTTTGGTTTTAGTAAGTCTTTTTTTTTTTTTTTTTTTGGTACTGAGGTTGAACCCAGAGGCATTCTATCTCTAAGGCTACACCCCCCACAGCCTTATTTTTATTTTATTTTTTAAATTTGAAACAGGGAGCCAGGCATGGTGGTGCATGCTTGTAATCCCAGTACTTGTGAGGCTGAGACTGGAGGATCTGGGTTCGCGGCCAGCATCAGCTATTTAGTGAGGCCCTCTGCAACTTAGTGAGACCCTGTTTCAAAATAAAGAATAAAAAATAGGGCTAGGGGTGTAGCTCGAAGGTTGAATGCCTCTGGGTTCAATCCCCGGTACTGCCAAAAAGAAAAAATAAAATTTGAAACAGGGTCTTGCTAAGTTGCTAAGGGTCTCACTAAATTGCCAAGGCTGGCTTCAAACTTGTGATCCTCCTGTCTCAGCCTCCCATGTACTGGGATTATAGGCTTGTGCCACCACGCCTGGTTTAGAAATAATTTAAAATGTTTATAATAACTTTAATACTATAAGATAAATATATATGAATCACACTTTAAGATCTACTACTTTAGCATATATTCGGTTAGGAAGACAGCTTGAATTTCTTGAATAAACTGTAGCACAATGATATATTTGGATTTTTAATTGAATTCTTACACATTTTTTCTTCTTTAGAATTGGCGTGATTTGGATGCAAGAATCACAGATACAGCAAATGAATCAAAAGACAATGTTCGGTATTTGTACACGCTGGAGAAAGTGTGCCAACCTCTCTATAACTATGACCTAGTGAGTACGTTTTCAAAAGTGCAGTGGTGCATGCCTCTAATCCCAGTACTTGGAGACTGAGACAGGAGGATGGCAGGGTCATGGATCGCCTTGGTAACTTAGCAGGGCCCTGTTTCAAAATAAAAAACAAAAATGACTGAGGGTATAGGTCAGAGGTAGAATGCCCCTGGGTTCAACCCAGTACCAAAAAAAAGTGCAGTTTTAATAGTCAACTTGTGTAATTAATGCACTTTATTTTATTATTTTTTTTTTTTTGCGGTACCGGGGATTGAACCCAGGGGCGTTCTACCTCCGCGCTACACCCCCGGCCCAATTTTTTTATACTTTATTTTGAAACCGGGTTTCACAAAGTTGTGGAGGGCCTCACTAGGTAGAGAGAAAGAGAGAGAGAGAGAGAGAGAGAGAGAGAGAGAGAAACAGGGAGAGAGAGAGAGAGAGAGCTGAAGCTAGCCGCGAACCCGGATCCTCTGGTCTCCGCCTCCCAAAGTACTGGGATTACAAGCGTGCGCCACCACGCCCGGCATTAATGCACTTTAAAATAACTTCAATATGTGTATATTGCGAAAGTATACACTACCAAAAGGGTATTTAAAAGATATATTTTCCTATTGCATACTTATAATGAGTTATAATGTATATTTGACACTTGAACCCATGTTTAAATATATAGCATTATTCTAAGTGTGACTTCATTTGTGACTTAAGCAGTATGAATACAGTGCTTATTCACTGCTGCATGACAAATCTCCCTGGACCGAGCGGTTTACAACAGGAGGCCTGTCATCCCAGTACTTGGGAGGCTGAGACAGGAGGGTCTCAGGTTCAAGGACAGCCTCAGTGACTTAGTGAGGCCCTCCACAACTCAGTGAGACCCTGTTTCAAAATAAAATAGGGCTTGGGGTGTAGCTCAGAGGTAGAATGCCCCTGGGTTAGGTTCAATCCCCAGTATGACAAAAAATAAAAAATAAATAAAAATAAAAATGAGCCAGGTGTGGTGGCACATGCCTGTAATTCCAGTACTTGGGAGTTTGAGGCGGGAGGATTGCGTGTTTGAGGACAGAGTGAGGCCCTCCACAACTTAGTGAGACCTTGTTTCAAAATAAAAAATAAAATAGGACTGGGCATGTAGCTCAGAGGTAGAATGCCTGTGGGTTCAATTCCCAGTACTAAAACAAAAACAAAATAGCAAACAAAAATGGACAAATGATCTGAATAGGCATTTCTCTAGAGAAGACAGCTAGTGATGTTTTAGATCTGATTACATGAAGCCTATCACTGCCAGCATAGTGTAAGATCGCACATCAGCCTCCTGGCCTCGTGCCTGGCGTAGTGTGAGCACGCAGTGTGCTGTGTCTGGGTTGGGCCTGTCCTGCTTTGCTCTGCATTCTTCTACTTGTTGGTGTGAGTCTCTCTCTCTCTGCTGTGAGCGTCTTGCGAATGGTGTCCTATCTTGAGTTTATTCCAGTATCTTCAGAACCTGGCGTCACTTAGCGGGTTTGCTACAAGGCAATAGTAGTTCATGTTGCTGCTCAAGGTGTCAGTTTCTTCATCTTTAAAAAGAATAGGTGGAACTACTAAGTTTTTAAAGTGCTTTTACCTCTCAAGTTGTTCTGTTTTGGAATACAATTTTTCAGTTCAGATTTATAAATTTTTGCAATGATACTACAGAATTCCCCTCACCTGTTTTTTCCTGTTAACAATTTGCATTTATCTTGGTATGTTTGTCAAAATGAATGTCCTTCTTCATTTCTGTTGGTTTCAGGAGACTGTCTAGGATATCATACTACATTTGGTAAAATTTGACTTAAAGTAAAAATATTATGCTATTTTGTGTATATTTTGAGTTCTGAATATTTTAAGGTATAGGAATTCACTTGATGTCTTTCCATTTTAGGTTTCCATGGCACATGGAATACAAAATTTGATTAATGCCATCAGAATGATTCACAGTGTGTCACGTTATTATAATACCTCAGAGAGAATGACCTCGCTGTTTATCAAGGTGGGTTTCCAGGGAAGACATCCCACAGGCAGCCCTGTAGGAGCGTGAACAGTTGGTTCCTTTGAGCGGGACGGGGGTGGGGAAGCCCGGGTGCTCTCAGGACTCTGGATCCAGTCCTTTCAGGGGGTGATGACTGGGGCCAGCTGCGCTTAGTAGAAGAGGTGATGGGGACCTTTCTCCTTGTCAGAGGTCAGCCCCAAGGCCTTTGGTTTAAATAGAGCTGTTTTCCAATTTATTCATTCCCAATAGTTTTGATTTTTCTCAACAGATAAAGATTGTATCCATTTTTTTTCTTTTTTGTGGTGCTGAGGATTGAACCCAGGGGCCCTCAACCACTGAGCTGCATCCCCAACCCTTTTCAGTTTCTATTTTTGAGCCAGAGTCTCGCTAATTTGCCCAGGCTGTCCTCAAACTTGTGGTCCTTCTGCCTCAGCCTCCCGAGTAGCTGGTATTCCATGTGCAGACCACCATCCTTAGCTCTTACGTCCACTGTTTGTGTGTACGTGTGTGTGTGCATGGAACTGGGGATTGAACCCAGGGGCATTCTACCTCTGAGCTATACACCCAGCCCTATTTTATTTTTTATTTTGAAGCAGGGTCTTGCTAAGTTACTGTGCGCTGGCCTGCAGCTTATGATCCTCGTTTCTCAGCCTCCCAAATAAAGGGATTACAGGCATCCTGGCTTAGCTACTGCCACCAGCACTGTAGTTTGTTTAAAATCTTCCTGTAGCACCATATGGCTACTTATTTTAATGAATTTTAAAAATTACCCAAGAAACACCCGAATAGAATTTCTTTGTGAAGGAGTTAAACAGAACCAAATGTATAAAGTCACATTTCTACTTTTTGTGTGTGTGTGTGGTACTGGGGGTGAAACCCAGGGTCGTCTAACTCCAGGCTATCACCCCAGCCCGATTTTATTTCTTATTTGGAAACAGGGTCTTAGTAGGTTGATGAGAGACTCACTCCAACCAATGGGGAAAGGCACAGTGGCCTTTGAGTTAGGGAACACGAGGTCGAGTGGACCGGCCATCCAGGGTGCTTGTGCCCTTCTGTGCACAGTGAATTGCCTTGCACAGTTACTTTTGATTTCCTGAGTTTTGATTTGTGGCTTCCCTGAAATCTGTTTCTAATAAGTGTGCAGGTCACAACTGAGGGGCCCCTCACACTGTGCTGATTTTGAGGATTTCCCAGGGCATTTCTTTCCTCTTCCCCTTTGTCAGATCTGGGTTCTGGCTTTCTCTAGTCACCTTCGCTCCCTCCTGTAGATCTGATCTTGTGAGCAGTGTGTAGTTTAGGAAGTCCCTAAAACTCTGTGTGTCGGGCTGGCATCCTTATCCACCCTCCTGACCATTTCTAAATGGCTCTGTTTTTCCTCTTCACTATTTTGGGTCATCTGGAAGGTATCTGCATGTTGAAGGTAAGGAATCACACTTGAACTCCATCAAGACTTAATTAGGGGAGGGGTAGACAAATGGAGAATGTCCTTGACTTTGACACGTATGGCCCCAGTGACACTGACTTGAGTGCAGTAGGCAGATGTGATTTCGGATTTTGTTTTAACTAGAATTTGTATTTCCTTGTTTTTGTATTTGTAATTTATCTTCTCCAGTTTACTGGTTATCATTTGTGCTTTTGTTTGTCTTTAGCACTGAGCTGTGGTTCTCTTACTTGTTTTAGGTCACGAATCAAATGGTGACAGCTTGCAAAGCGTACATCACAGATGGAGGAATAAACCACGTATGGGATCAGGAAACACCAGTTGTACTGAAGAAAATTCAGGTTTGTACAAGTATTGTTATTTCCATAAAGTAAAGCTTTCAACATCTTGCCTAGTCTTGTTTATTTTGTTCATTTACATGAAACAGTCTGTACACGGTTGTGTGAAAATATAAAAAGAATGTCATTTATATATCACTGTGACAACAAGAGGAGCATGTTAAAAGGATGGGAGAAGTGGGACAACTTTGTGAGGGAATTGAACTAGCGAGTTCCCAGTGCCTGAGTGAGACACGCACCTCACCTACAAAGCAATAGGAGTGTAAAACAGAGAGAAGAAATAAATCAGCAAGTTAGCAAAGAGAAAGAGGACGCCAAGTATATGTGACAAGCATCCACAAACACAGCGAAGTCAGTCTTTGAAGGTGGAAATGGCTGTAAAGATTGGTCAGAAGAGAATGGGTCTGCAATTACTAATTACAGTGGCAAGCCTCTTTTCTGCCAGACCAAATTCAAGATGGCAAGTCAGTAACCAGTTATATGAACAGACGTTCTTCTGCAGTCTAGAGGACTTGCTGACAGAGAGAAGAGTCTCAAAAACTCCACCCTCAGGAAAAAGCTGACAAACAAAAAGGTTTTTCGTAGTTTGAGAAGATGGAGCAATGCCTCGAGTCGATAATATGACACCTTAAGAACAATTTGGAAGTCTGTCACAGATTTCATCTTTTTGACAACAGAACAGAAGCTTTTGGAACAAGCTTTGAAAATGTATCCAGTAAATACACCAAAAAGATGGGGGGAGGTGGTGCTAGCAGAAGCAGTGCCTGGCAGAACCAAAAAGGACCACTAGAAACTGCAGAAGGAGCTTGTTGGGATGGGAACAGCAACAGAATGCCCAAGAGTAAGTGCTGAATGTGAGCAGAGCCAGGAAAAGACTGAATGACAGACTTTGTTGGGTGTGCATCAGAAAAGAAGGCCCATGATTTGTGATACAAGTGCTTTTTTACATACCTGCTGGGCTCTGGATGTCTTTTAAGAAGTGTCTTCCAGGTCCTATGCCCATTTTAAATCATGTTATTTTATTTCTTGCTATTGAGTTGTTTGAATTTCTTAGTGTATTTTAGGTCTAAAGCCTGTATCAGATACATGGTTTGCAAATACTGTCTCCCATTATGTTGTCGCTTCACTCTGTCGATTATTTCCTTTGCCGTGAGGAAGTTTTGCAGTCTGATGCAGTACCATCTGTCTGTTCTTGCTTTTGTTGCCTATACTTTTGGGGTCCGATAAAAAAAAGTCAATGCCCAGACCAATGTCAAGAAACTTTTTCCTTATGTTTTCTTCCATGAAGTGTCCAGTTTCAGATCTTAAATTTGTGTCATTTAATCCATTTGAGTTTATTTTTGTATGTTGTGGGAGATAAGGGTCAATTTCATTCTTCTGCACATGGAGATTCAGTTTTCTCTACACCATCTATTGAGAAGAACCCTTTCATAAACACTTCCATTGACATTATGTCCACATGTGAAATTACCAAGGCCGATCTCAATATCATGTATGGGGAAGGGGAGGCAGTGGAGGGGGAGTCAGTGGGAAGCTCACCAAGTGCTGTGTGCATGTATGTCCCTATCACTCTGAACTACATTATGATGAGAGACTGTAATGCACCAATAAAAGTATATATGTGTGTGTGCATGTGTGTATGTTTGTGTATATATATATGTGTGTGTGTGTGTATATATGTGTGTGTGTGTGTGTGTATGTATATGTATATATATGTATATGTGTGTGTGTTTGTGCGTGTGCGTGTATAGAAAAGAACCCTTTCTCTGTTGTGTGTTCTTGGCACCTTTGTTGAAGATTGGTTGACCATAATGAATTGATTTATTCTGTCTGTTGCTCAATATTATCTGTTTTCATGCCAGCACCACGCTTTTTTGATTACTATAGCTCTCTAATATATTTTGAAATCCGTGGTGTGATGCCTTCTGCTTTGCAAATCAAAATAACAATATCTCCTCACTCTTATGAGAAGGTCTATTATAAAAATTGCAGCATGACAAGTGCTGGTGAGAGTGTGGAGAAGAGGGAACTTGTCTACACTATTTGGGGGAATATCAGTTGGTACAGCCATTATGCGAAATAGTGTGGAGGTTCCTTGAAAACTTAAGCAGATAACTATCATAATCTAGTGCTCCCACTTCTGGGTATATTTTCAAAGGAAATGTAATGGTTAACTCAAAGAGACATCTGCACTTTCATGCTCACTGCAGCATTAGTCACAAGAGACAAGATATGGCATATGAATGGAGAAAGAAAAAACCTGTATGCAGAGTCATGTGCCACATAATGATATTTTGGTCAGTGAGGGACCACATAGGTGGCAGTGGGCCCATGAGATTATAATGGAATGGAAAGATTCCTGTCTCTAGTGATATTCTAGCTGTGGTGGGCAGAATAGTGCCCCCTTTCCCCAAGCAATGTTCATGTCTTTAGTCCCAGAACCTGTCAATATGCTATGTAACATGCAGATAGAATTAAGGTTGCTAATTAGCTGACCTTGATATGGGGGTTGTCCAGGTGGGCCCAATGTAAACCCAAGGGTGCTGATACTGGTAAGAGGGGCGGCAGCGTCAGAACTAGAAGGATGGCATTGTGATAAAGATCCAGCTGGTCAGTGGTAGCTTTGAAAAGATTTAACATTTAAAAAGTAGTTTGGTTTTTAGGAAATTTTAGCTTGACAAGACAATTCCTGCTGAACCCTAGCGACTGTCCTTTTTAGAATTTCTGCTAGGTTCACTAATGATGCCCCCAACTTCGCCATTTAAAACACCGATCGAGCCAGGTATGGTGGCGCATGCTTGTAATCCTAGTACTTAGGAGGCTGAAACCGGAGGATCCAGGTTCGCAGCCAGCCACAGCTACTTAGTGAGGCCCTCCGCAACCTAGTGAGACCCTGTTTCAAAATAAAGAATAACAAATAGGGCTGGGGTGTAGCTTGGAGGTAGACCCTCCCTGGGTTCAATCCTCAGTACCAAATAAATAAATAAATAAATAAATAAATAAATAAATAAGTAAAACCACTGATCCGAGGTATCCCCTCACTTCTCTTAGACTGGGCCATGGTTTAAGTGCAGTCAAGTATGAGCATTTCAGAAATACCTTAATCAAAAACTTTATCATCTCTTTTTATAGAAATGATGGTTGTTAAATGGTAAGTTATTATTACAGTCTTCATGTTTTATATACCTGTATGTAAAGAATGTTGATTCGAGGATGGATGCCAGCTGAATAGAGATGTCTTGATAGATAACTTCTGAGCCTCTTGGGAGTTGTAATTAGCTAGGAAAACATAAAAACAAATATATATGTCATACTTTGATGTAGGATAAGATTAAAGGAAAATAATGGAGATGAAGAGATGAAGATATTAAAAATATATTGATTTTCCCAGGCCTTGAATATGTATGCAAAGAACTTGAACTGAACAGCAACCGCCCCTGTTGGAGGGGCTGGCATGATCAACTGTGTGAGGACACAATCTTTGTATTTTGACTCCTGAACAAATGTCTCACCAACGCCCCTTCTTTTAATTCTCTCATAGGATTGCATTTTCCTATTCAAGGAATATCAGGCATCTTTTCACAAAACAAGGAAACAGATTTTAGAATCCTCAGGAGAAAAATCTTTTGAGGTTTCAGAAATGTATATATTTGGAAAATTTGAAGCTTTCTGTAAAAGACTGGAGAAGGTAAGCATGATGTAGCCACAGCCACTGTCCAAGTCACAGCTTTGGGTTATTTTGTGCTTTATGTCCTGCTGTTGAGAATTATTGTTCCAGATCTTTGGTCTTGCCGTTGATATGAGTCATCTGATCAAATCACTCACAGATGACTGTGTTATTGTATTTTTTCATTCCCAGTTACCGCCTTCTGCCAGGCACTCGGGATCTATTGCAAACTCTTACCTCCCTCATGACCTCAATTCTACTTCCATGTTAAAAGCTTTTGCTCTTGACCATTATATTAGGGGATATTGGTTATATAGCCCATACTAGAGGTTCCTTGGAGCCAGTCTATCATCTAGACCCTCCCCTTTTTCAGACTCCCTGGATCCTAGTAGTATTTAGGATCTTAGTCATCGCTTATTGGAATGTGGGGGATGGAGGGCATAATACAGATTGAAGGACATTTCCTAGACATGTACATAATCCTATTTTCGAATTTGTTATCTCTTGATCCTGCAGAGATAAGAAAGTATAGTTGATGAAGAGAACCAAATTCCTGAGTGGGGTCTCTAATGCATACCTCTGTGGCACTGTTTTGATTGTTTCTTTGGCACCTTTATTGAGACAAAGTTCACATATCATACAACTTACCCATTTAAAGTGTACAATTCAGTGGTTTCTAATATTTTTACACAGTTGTACAACTATTACCACATTATAATGTTAGAATATTTTCATTCCTACTAAAGAAGTCGTTTACTCGTTAGTCTCTATTCTCTCTACCCAGCCCTAAACAACCACTAATCTACTTTTTGTCTCTAATATATGTGCCTAATTTGGATATTTATGTATTATAGAAAAATATATATATTGTATAGAATCATGCAGTATTTGGTCTTTTGGTTTCTTTTATTTAGCATAATCTTTTCAATTTTTTTCATCTATGTTGTAGCACAACATTTTATCGCTGAATAATATTCCATCGTGTGGCTATACCTCATTTTATCTATTAACTCCTCTGATAATGGACATTTGGGTTGCTTCCCTTTTTTTGGATATTATGAATAATGCTGTTTTGAACATTTATGTACAAGTTTTTGTGTAGACATATGTTGTCATTTCTCAAGTCATTTACATAGAAATGGAACTGCTGGGTCATATGGCAACTCCGTATTTTGTTGTCGTTTTCGAGATGGGGTCATGTCAAGTCGCCCAGGTTCATCTCCAGCTGCTTGGAAGGCTGAGGCTGTCGCCATATTTAACTTCTTGATGGATGGCCAAACTGCTTTCCAAAAAGTAGCTGCACCAGCAGTGTTCACGGGCTTTCTCTACCCCCATGGCTGAATTTGGCCATTAGTGGGTGTGGGTGTGAATTGGTGTCTGTGGCTTTGATTTGCATTCCCTTGGTAACTAGTGAGGTCGAGTGTCTTTTCATGAACTTATTGTTCATTTGTTTTTCTTCGTTGGGTAAATGCCTATTCAAATCCTTTGCACATTTTGAGTTATTTGTATTTTCATTGTTGAGTTGCAAGAGTTCTTTACATATTCTGGATTTAAGTTCCTTATCAGATTTATGATTTGTGAATATTTTCTCTAAATCTGTGGGTTATCTTTTTGCTTTCCTGATAGTGTCCTTTGAAGCAAAATAGTATTTAATTTTGATGAAGTCCAGTTTATCAAAAGTTTCTTCTCTTGCTTGTGCTTTTGGTGTCATATCCAAGAAACTGTTCTGTGAAATTGTTTTACGAAGAGTAAGGATTTTGGGGGGGCCAGAATTCCAGTTAGAAGGAGATAAACATCAGTCAAATTAATAAATAGGCCCCATTGGTCAGAACTTGTTTCATTAAGATACTGAATTCTGTTCTTTGCAGTACTGGGAATGGCACCCAGGGCCTCACACATGCTAGGCCAGTGCTCTGACATGAGCCACACCCCCAGCCCATAATGTTTCAGAAGCACTAGAGCACAAGTTTGAGAATGGGTCCTGGAACCAGAAACCTTGCCAACATGGGTACAGTTTTTAGGTTGGTAGCGTTTTAGGGCGGCATCTTAAGGGCCTGTTAACAGTAAAGATCTTTGGCAGCAGGCCTAATTCTAGGCAGAAGGGGCATCCTTCTGTGAAACAGCAGCCTGAGCATAGCTTAGCTTCCCCACTCACTGTCTCTGGGAGGCCCTGCCTCTTAAGAAGAGTCCAGCCACAGGGCTTTGCAACCAGAGCTGCTGCAGCGGTCCCTAGAGGCCTCCCCTAGAGTGCATCTCAGGTGCCAGGTTATTCCAACTCCCCTGCACTTAGAACCCTCAGCTGACATCCCAGGTGTAATTGGTGGATATTGGCATCTAGACTCTCAAATGTGGGGCCGTCAAACTTACCTTGAATTGTGGACAGGATTTTGCATAATTCACTAGCCATGGTTTCTAGGTTGCCTGATGGGCTCCCCCTTGATGAATGGGGCACGGTAGTGGCCCCTCTTGGACTACCCCTATGAACTCTTAAGTAGTTAAAAAAGGGGAGCCAGAAGGTCAAACTCAGTCAACGCCTATCAGGGAAAGCTGAGATCCAAAGTCAGAATGATCTAGTGGCAAAATCAGAGAACAAGTAGGATGGAGGATGGAGATGGAGAGCTAAGGGCTCAGAGCTGGGCAGAGACCTGTGAGGAACAAATGAAGAAGGCTCTGGCATGTTAGTGTTAGGGTATTAGTGTTGGTGTTAGGGTGTTAGTGTTGGTGTGTTAGTGTTAGGGTGTCTGAAGCACACCTTTTTTCATAGCTGGAGACTTGATAGCGTGGTAAACGTACGGCTGTCTTAAAGAGCCAGAATTAAGTAATGTATACAGTAGCCTTTGCTCCCTCCCGCCCCGTTCCTGTGGTGTGATGTCAGTATCTCCATTGCACTACCTACAGTTTTGTTTTCACCTGAACGTTCATGGGAGAGGTGGGGAGGGTGAGAGGCCAGTACTGCGGGGGCACTCCTGGCGCTAGTGGATGGCATGGGTCTTTACTCATGGGACACTGAGATGAGAGGGGCATAGCAGGTTGAGAACTGGAAAGGGTGCCAAGGCTGGTGAGCTAGAGAAGGGACTGTAAGTTGGTTGTCAGAACTGAAAGTTCCATGGTTGATGAAGAGAGCTGGTAGAGAAGCCAGGACAGGACAAGCCAGCAGGCGTGTGGTTGTGGCCAGTTCCAATGCCTGCATGTTCTGTTGCTGGTGTGAAGGGTGGGGATTACCCCTGGCAAGCATGGGGCTGACCACCGTCTCAGCCTCCGGACAACCCCTCATCCAGCTCATGGATACAATAGAGAAGGTGTTAGCGACAGGGATTCTGAACCAGTCTTTGGCTACTGGAGTCAGGTGGTAGAGTAAAGAGTAGAGGACAGAGTCTTAGCAGGTCAGAATAACTGAGCAGGCTGGTAATTTTAAGCTCTTCCATTTGTTCTTGTTTTGTTTTTTTGCTTTATAAAGTAGGCAAGTGAGCCAGGCATAGTGGCGCATGCCTGTAATCCCAGTTCTTGGGAGGCTGAGAAAGGGGGATTGCAGTTTTGAGGCCAGCTTTGGCAACTTAGGGAGGCCCTCAGCAACTTAGCGAGACCCTGTTTCAAAACTAAAATCAAAATAGGGCTCTGGTGTAGCTCAGAGGTGGACCGCCCCTGGGTTTAATCCCCAGTACCAAATAAATAAATGAATAAAATAACTAATTAAAGTAGGCAAGGGTATGCAGATAGGCATTAGGAGGAGATCCAGGTATTTCCTGTGTTTAAGTAGAGTGTAGAGAGCATGCTGTGCACCCCAGGTGGCCTGGGCTCCTCCAGGTTTGGATGCAGTGGTTGGTAGGAGTGGGAGGAGGTGGCAGGCTGAGAACAGCAGTGGCCCCGGGGAGGGTCCTGCTGGGTCTTCGTGCACAGGGCTTTCTGTGAATGCCGTTGACCACACAGGAGGACCAGTGTGTGGTCTTCATGCTGTGTGACCTTTGGAGGACTCTGGAAACATATTTCTTCCCTTTTTGGCCAAAAAAGCACTCCCTGGAGATTTGTGGACATCGTGGCTTAAAGCAGGAATCAAGACGGAATCACTGAGGAAGAGTAAGGGACTGAGTAGCCTGTGCAGTTGTGTGTGTGCGTGTGTGTGTGTGTGTGTGTCTGTGTGTGTGTGTGTGTGTGTGTGTGTGTGTGTGTGTGTGTGTGTGTGTGTGTGTGTGTGTGTGTGTGGGTGTGTGTGTGTGTGTG
>PVJS01019400.1:0-33750 GCA_004027185.1 Glis glis | reverse complement strand
TGATGTTCTCTAGTTCTCTCCATTTCCCTGCAAATGATGTGATTTTGTTCTTCTTTGTGGCTGCATAAAATTCCATTGTGTACATATCCCATAGTTTTGTGATCCATTCATCTGTTGATGGACACCTTGGCTGGTTCCAAAGTTTGGCAATTGTGAATTGTGCTGCTATAAACATAGATACACATGCATTAGTCTGGTAGTTGGGTTTTAGTTCTTTGGGGTAGATGCCTAGATGCTAGATCCTTATTTCTTAAAAAATCCTTCAGCCTTATAAATTACAGAGAAAACAGCAAAATTTAGAGTCCTTAAATATCTACTATCCACTATGAAATGGATTCTGACCACTAGACTCTCTGTATAAGATGGGCCAGGTTTTATTTTTTATTTTTTCTAGTCCATTTTCCCAGTTTGCTGTATAGCCAAGGAAATCTCTCGTCAGGAACCAAACCCAAACACTGTGATATGGGCAAAGGACTCCCAATTTGAAAGTACGCAAGTAGAATTCAAGTTTGCTCTAGGTTTTCATTGCAGAAATTTGGGGTGGGTTGTAGAAGTGGTTAATGGGAATGCCCACTTGTTTAGATAGTTGTTGATCCAAAAAAGTAGAGGAAATGTTTTCACATACCTCTTGATAGCCTTCCTGATTCTTGGAATGTCTACATATTTTTCCATGTCCTCCTATTTCATACAACAGCACAATTTTGCCTTTCTTTATGTCACGTTGTTTCATCGATAGCATCTCTCAGGTAGAGTGTAAGCTACCTGAGGACAAAAGAGGGGTGTTTTCTTCACCTGTTTGGCGTGGACTAGCCTTCATGTTGACACAGATGAATGGACACCTTCATCTTTCCCCAGTCACATACTGGCCAACTTAGGCAGCAAAGATGTCACATTGCAATTGGTTGATAGTTTCTCTAATAAGAACTTAGAACAAATAACTCAATTGTTAGTTCAGCACCTATCAGAGCCAGAGCAACATTTCAGGTTGCTAAGGAAAGTGATGCTACCAATAAAATACTACTTCTGCACATGAGATCTGCCATATTTTCCTCCTAGTCCATCACTAGGTTAAAAACCATTGCATCTTATGACCATAACTCCTTAGTGCTGCAACAATCCTATGTCAAAGTTACCATCAGCATATATTGGTTGTTAAGCTTTGTGTTTGTCTTCGAGATTTGCCTGAATCTCAACCAGTGTTTTCTGTGGTCATAGATAGAGGTTCTTTGAACAGAGGCAGCCAAAAATAATGTGCACCTTGGCAGTTTTAAGAGATTAGAGTTTATTTCTGGAAAGTAAACTGAGCTCCAAAAGCCATGTCTGTGAAAGTGGAAGACAGTCTAGTATAATGCCACTATTAGGTTTTCCACTAATCCTAGGCAACCACTGGCATTTTCCATGCACCATTAGATTCAGAGAAGTGAACTTCATTCACTGTGGTCACCTTGATTATAGAAGTGGTCACATCTTGGGTGAAACCAGTCTTACTAGTCTATGTTGGTTTCATAACTCCGTGGTTACTTTTCATCACAGTAGAATTTTTAAAAATTTCTCCCCACCAAATGTTTGATGTAAACAATGCTTACTTAAGCATCGGTACTAGTAATTTTCTCCTGTCAGAAAGGAATTTCTTTTTTTGTACTGGAGATTAAGCCCTGGGGCTCTACCTCTTAGTTATACCCCCAGCCCTGTTTTATTTTTTATTTTGAAACAAGGTCTCACTAAGTTGCTGAGGGCTTTGCCAAGTTGCTGTGGCTGATCTTGAACCTGCGATCCTCCTGTCTCAACCTCCCAAGTACTAGGATTACAAGCATGCACCACCACACCCAGTTAGAAAGGAATGCTTTAAGTTTGTTTTGTTTTTGCAAGATGTACCATGTTTTCCATACATGGAGTCTTACAGTTTTCTGCTCTTAGCAGATTATGTACTCTCACAAATACCTCTCAGTGAATTGTAACACCACCACTGTGGAGTTAGGGTTACTCTCTCTCACTTAAAAGAATCTTGAAAACATTAGCCCCAGGACCACACAATGTAGTTGTGCCACTCCTCTGCTCAATTTGCCATAGAGGGTAGAATGTTTGTATATGCTGAGGAATTTTTTAGGGACTGCTGTTTATAGACATTTGTTTCATAGACGAGAAGGCATTTGCTTCTCTTGTCTGAGAGAGTGAAGGTTACATTTCAATAGTAGCTAGAAATCAGATAAACAGTTCCTTCCTTGCAGACCAACTGGGGAAAACAGAAAACCAGAAGTATGATTTATTAGTGTTTACCTACCATTTTGAGATGAATCTATATACTTAGAAATAACCCCGTTTCTCACATCTTAAGATGCTGAGGCATAACTTAAAAAGATGAACTGTGATTATTCAGAAAAAAGACATGGTTTTAGTGCTAGGGCAATCTCATATTTCTGTCCTATAACTCAAGTCTATTGCCTCAAACCTACGGCAAAGTCCACTAAATGCACAGGCTGTTGGTGGTACTTTGGGAATGAAAGGATCAGGGCTATATTCAGTAGTATGATCTAAGTTAGCATCATGCTTTGCAAACAAAACTCAGATTGGTGATTAGACTCTCAACAGATACAGAAACTTAGAACAGAGACCTGGGTGAACTCTAAGCTTCACAAAAATCCCTCAAATAACAGGAAACATGCCCAAGTTGGAACTAGTGGAGGTTCAAGCCAATTTCACTAGAATTTTCTGAGACATGGTAACTTCAGGACTTGGAGACATGCAGGAGATGCATATGTGTATACTTGTCTATTATATTTATGTATGTCTCTATTATTATACATTAATATTTATGACTAGCTATTTCTGTAGAGCTGTGATATTTTTTTTTAAAAAAGCAAATTTGAAAACAGAAACTGATTGTGGAGATCTCCCTTTCAATTCCAGCTATGGAGAGGTTGGTTAAGTAAGACACAGGGTTTGGACCTGAGCACCACTCTGCATCCACCCAGGGATGCTCAACCTCATCACACATGACTTGAACGCATCCTAGCATCCTATCCATAGCAGCAGCAGTTTGCACATTCCTCTCTTTATCGACTAGAAACTTCTCTGCTCTTATTTGACTGCTTACTTAGATGGCAAGGCCCAGGCAGCTCTCACATAATCTAGAAGCTTCTTTCTTATTTCACTAATAACCTAGTTACAGAGCTCTGTTCTACCAAGTGGTGACTCTGAAATGTTGAAAAAGTTGTGTATCTTTTCTTTCTCCATCCTTTCTTCATCTAGAAATTAGAGCTAACACTATGACCACAAAGGGTTACTGAGCGGGATTAGATGAAATAATGCAGGTGAAATGTTTAGTACAGTCCCTGACACAGTAAATCTTCAATATATATTCATTAATTTTATTCAACTACCTTCTTTGAGTTTGACTCCAGGTTCAAGGAAAAATCCATGTTCCCTTGGACATCAGCCTATAGAGTAAGAATGCCCAAGTCATGTTGGCACTAGTGGGAATAATCATCCTAACTGTGCATAAGCAAATTGGCATTCTAATTTATAGGTCAGTCCTCATAAACTTTGTGAATGTGAAATGCCCTTGGGAAAAAGGTCTAGTTTCTGAATTTATAAATGAAGTCTAATCCCTAGACTTTGAAAAATTCAGTGAGGTAACACTTCTCTGTCAATATTAGCCTCCATTCTTACCTTTCTAACTTCTGCAGCTCATTTCTGGATATTGACATAGACTGCAGGTTTGAAATACATCAGGCTGTTTGAACGACCGGCTTGGGCTGAGGGCCATGCATTCCGATTTTTTAAAAAACCACCCTTGGTTATAAAGTGCACATCTGCATTGGTCCTTATCGTTAGCGTTAGCCCTAAAATTCTAAAGTCAGAAATACAAATTCTGATTCAGCGAGTGGAGCTAGGGTGGGGTTTAGGTACCTATACTTTTTTTTTTTTGGTACTGGGGATTGAACCCAGGGATCTTCTACCTCTGAGCTACACCCCCAGCCCTATTTATTTTTATTTTTTGTTTTGAAACAGGGTCTCACTAGGTTGCTGAGAGTCTCATTACGTTGCTGAGGCTGTCCTTGAACCTGTAATCCTCATGTCTCAGCCTCCCAAGTACTGGGATTACAGGTGTGTACCACCATGCCAAGCTTAGGTACCTATACTTCTAATAAGCATCTCAGATGATTCTGATACTGGTGGTACTTGAAACATATTTTGAGAAACACTCTCACAAAAAATGAATGGTCATTGTCATAGCTACATTGAACAAGAAAGTCACATAGAAGTTTAGGCAAGTATGATCTGTGCCAAAGGCCAATTCTCCCACAGAATATCATAAAACGATGAAGCTGAATGAATACTAGGGAATGACAGGTGGAAAAGGGAGGAGGAATATCTAAAAAATGCAGTCTTGTCACAGGCTCAATAAGAGCATAGAGAAGTACCAGAAAGGGACTAACATGTGTCCAGTTCTACAATGTTAGTGATGAGTCTGCTTTCAAGACCACCCAACTCAGCTAAATGCTGAGCTAAAACCAAAACCAAAGGAGATAGGCTGAGGCTGCAGACCAGTGGAACAGCATGTGCTTGGCAGGTATGAGGCCCTGGGTTCAATCTCCAGCACATAGATAGATGATAGATAGATAGATAGATAGATAGATAGATGGATGGATGATAGATGGATGAATGGCGGATTGCTATGATTTAAGTGTGTCCTCCAAGGGTTTAGGTGTTGAAAGCTTAATTCCCAGTGCGGTGACATTAAGAGTTGTTGGAACCTTTAGAGGTGGATTTGGCCGGAGGTCATTCTGGCTCCTCTCTAACATTCTTGCAATGTGGTCTCTCCCTCTCCTACAGGCTCCTGCCATTGTGATGCCATTGACAGTGAAGGCCTCACCATGGCTCAGTTGATGCCAGTGCAATGCCCTTGAAGCCCCAGAACTGTGAGTTAAATAAACATCTTTTTCTTTATAAAGTCAGCTGGCCTCAGGTATTTTGTTATTGTAACAGAAAATGGACTAATATGTAGATACAGAGAGCAGATAAATCGGTAGGAAAAAACAAGGACAACTGGCATAGATTATCATCTGTTCACAGAAGAGCAGGAGCAACTGAAGCTGAGAAAGAAGTCAAGCACTGATATTTGCCATCTTCGTCCACTTTAATCACCAACTTCAGGCTTAATAAAAGCAAAACATTACACAAACTCACTAATGTGAAATCACAGGACTATTTTCTCTCATACACTATTGTGGCTAGGTGAAGTTGGATTATTTTACCTTTTAACCACTTCAAAGAAGATTGGTGATGGAATATCACTTCCTTTGGGTTCACTTTAGTTACTTTTCTTCCTTCCTATACAAAGATCCAATATGTACAAAGAGAAAGTGACTCTCACTCTCATGTCTATGCTCAATGTAAATGTTAGAGGTGGTTAGAGAACTTTTATTTTCTAGCCATTATGTCATATGCTCCCCCAATAAGGCATAAAACAACCTGAACCTAAAGTGAACACCAACAAACCAACAAAAAGCAGATGAAAGAGAATTTAAGTACTATATTGACACTGAGGAAAATGAAAACAGGACAACCAGATGCTCTAAGATGTTTTTCTATTTTGAAAGTCTGATTCATATTTAGATCACATTTTCAAAATCAATCTGACTCATATATAACTTCCTAAAAGGTGTTTAGCAGCAGTAGCAGAAAGTATTATTTTAAATACATTCTAATAGAAAACATTACTTTTACAGTGTTTAGGTTAAAAGGAAGAGGCAGAATTTATGTGCATGTGGGAGAAAATCCTGTGGCACATTTTGTGTTTATAAACAAAAGTAACACTGTAGGAGAGAGTCTGGACCACTCCCCATGGGAGACATAGTGAGCACTTTCTACTTCTCTGAATCCCCTTCTTCTTGCCCTTTATTTATTGTCAAATCTGTATATATACGCCTTACCTAAGCATTGTGGTGGTGATTAAATTGCCACATTTTAAAAATGCCAAGCAAGTATCTATTTCAAGAAAGAAAACATCTGATTAGTATTGCCAGGGATGGGGCCTTTATTTTAGAAAGATGACTCTGTGAGTGAGAAAACATCTGTTGTACCATTTAAAAATCTGTTCTTAAAGGGATGGTGCCTCCAACCTGCCCAAATGGTGTTATTGAACAAACACTGTATAATGAGGGTTTGAAAAAATCTTATCCCCAAAACATTGCAGAGACCCAACCATTTAAACTCCCAAGCAAAATGAGTAAATGAAAAACATAATTAGATAGAATGTACACACACACACACACACACACACACACACACACCAAAAAGAATGAAGCAAACATAAGATAACTGGTGGTAAGGAATAGTAAAAGGATAAGAGCACAATATTTTTTGAACCAAGAATGTGTGTATCATTTTCAATGAAAAGAAGGTAAATTGTTCACAACTTTTACCTAATTTACTCAAGAACAAGACACCTTTAAAAAGGTATATGGAGCCGGGCATAGTGGAGCATGCCTGTAATCCAAGTACTTGGGAGGCTGAGACAGGAGGATTACAGGTGGAATGCCCCAGGTTCAATCCCCAGAACCACAAAAGCAACAACAACAACAACAAAAGTGTGCCGAGTAAAGGGTGTATGGAACTGAAATTTATGTTATGAAAACTAAAATATTCAGCTTAAAAATTATGGATAGTAAAATGTGATTCCCTAATGGAAAGACTAAAATATTAGTCATCAGAAGTGGTAAACATAAAGTGGTTACAAATGCATTATTTCTTCTAGGTTTAGTGATATGCCAATTGACAGCACAAAATTATGAAAAATGTTATCTTTAAAATGAAATAAAACTGAATCACATTTACGTTAGTACTCACAGACTAGTTCTCAAATCTGAATGCATCTCTATTTTACTACAATCCCACAACATTTTTAAACCTTTTAACCTTTTACTTCTTGCCAATTTTGTCTTGCCCTACCCTGGGGGTTGGAACCATAGACCAATTATAAAAGCTCTACTCAGAAATGCAGTCTCTCTTTCCTCAGGACAGCCTTGTAGCCAAGATTTGCTTTAATCTCCCACAAACCCAGAAAAAAGGGCCCGACTGCAGTCGACAGTGAATCCCCCATGGTGGAGCCGACATGGTAATGACAGTGATGAGTTTGGACATCTGCATATGCATCTGTCTGTAACAATATCCTGTGACGAGATCTCCTAAGAAGCATCTTCTCTAAATGATGCAAAGAAGCCTCCACCCTGGTCTCCAAACACTTTCATGACTGGTGTCAGCTCTAGAGAAGATGTAAACACAGCTAGAAAACCCAGAGACCTGGCAACTATGAGGAGGAAAGCCGGGAAGTATAGGCCTGGCTCACTTTTAATTTTTTGGTGTCCTTCATAAAATCAGACATGGAGTAGATTTGGCTTAAAGACAGAAAATAATTTCGTAAATCAGAAACATGTATTTAGAGCTGGGTGTGGTGGCACACACCTGTAAACCTAGTACTTGGGAGGCTGAGACAGGAGGATCACAGGTTCAAGGACAGCCTCAGCAATGTAGCGAGGCTCTTAGCAACCGGTTTCAAAACAAAAAATAAAAAGGGCTGGGGGTGTGGCTCAGAGGTAGAATGCCCCTGGGTTCAATCCCCAGAACCACAAAATAAATAAATAAACATGTATTTAACCAAAGAGATAGTTTTAGGTAATGAATCTTAAATTTCTTTACTATATTTACTTGAAAAAAGCACTTATCATTGAAGCACAAAAAATGTTAAATACAAATAAATTTTCCCCAAACCTACACTGATAATCTGAGGGTCATTAAAAGCATAAATGGAGAGTACTCTGCCAAGGTTAGAGGAGTTACTCCAATACAGTGGGTTTGCAGCTTTGGTGGGCATCAGAGTTCCCTGAGCGCTGGCTGCAAGACAGATTGTTGAACTTTATCCCCAGGATTCTCAAAGAGTTCCCAGGTTGTACTGATGCTGCCTGCCTGAGGAGCACACTTTGAGAATCATTGCTCTAGTACAGTGAGAACATCCGGCTACAGTGTCAATATCTTGATTTTTCTCTTGGTTTTTTTTTTTTTTTTTTGGCAGTACCAGGGATTGAACCCAGGGGCATTCTACCTCCGAGCTACACCCCCAACTCTATTTTTTATTCTTTATTTTGAAACAGGGTCTCACTGAGTTGCGAAGGGTCTCAGTAAGTAGCTGAGGTTGGCTGTGTCTTGTTAAAATTTCCCCCAGACTGGTGCTTTTTGTGATTTCCTTCCTGTCAACTGTCATTCTCAGCATTTTGTACTCAAACAGAAAATTATTTGTCCAATCTTTCAAATTTAATCCAATAAGTAGTGATCAAACAACAAATCGATACATTTGTTGTTATTATTATTATTATTGTTGTTGTTGTTGCTATTGCAGTACTGGGGATTGAACCCAGAGGCATTCTACTTCCGAGATACACCCCCAGCCCTATTTTGAAACAGGGACTTTCTAGGTTGCTGAGAGTCTCACTATATTGCTAAGGTTGTCCTCCAACCTGTGATCCTCCTGTCTCAGCCACCAAAGCACTGGGACCACAGGTGCGCATGTCTGGCTTTATTTTTTATGTATAATTTTACAACCAAAGAAATGAAAAAGAATGCCTGCTGATAGGTGTTCCTACGAGTTTAAAAATTCATTTTGAGTCCACTGTTTTCTCCCTAGCTCAGAACATTTCCCGACATACTTACTGTTCAGAACTGCATTTCAGGCAGATAATATTTCTGGGAATGTGAGGATACAGGAAGAGCTAGGATGGTGTGGCTCCAGAATGCTGCCAGAAAAGAGAGTCTACCGTGGTGGAGGAAGTCTCCACCCTTGCTTTGGCCTGCAGTGATGGCCACCCAGGAGGGGAGAAGGCACTGATCTGGGGGTAAGAGCATCTCCACATGGTCCATGCAGGCCGATGGCCTGTTCTGTGAACCTGTCCGCATCATCATCCAAAGATTGGAGCATCCCCGTGGCCTGCAAAGTTGATTATTTGGAAGCAGATCAGCAGTAACCCTCTGGGATTCATCTTCTGAGGATCAATACAGAGTGTTATTGCTCAGTTTACGCTTGCAGAAATTATATGGATTGTGCTTCTGCTAAGATGGAGAAAAAGGAGTTTTCCTAAGGAAACTAGAAAGTCAGAAATGCCAACGGGCACAGGCTTTCAAAAGATGCCAACAAAAGCATTCACTCTGTCATCTAAAGACCAGGAAAGGAGCGGCGGAGTGAGACAAAAAACATTTAAGCAATAACTGCAGGCTGGGGATGTAGCACAGTGGTAGAGCGCTTGCCTAGTATGCAGGAGGCTCTGGGTTCAATCCATAGTACCACCACCATAAACAAAACAAAACAGCAAAATATCCCCAATAATTGCTTGCTCTATTCCAGTCTTAGAACACAGAACAACTGTGGCCTTACCAGATTCATGCCAACACTGGTTATGGAGGAATCCTAGACTTCCACCCTCACTAGGCTATAATAAGTACCCCATCCTCCATTTTGGTGATGTCACAGAAGGCCAGTTGGGGAACTGGGCCTTCTTTCCCACAGGTGTTAGTAAGACTCCCTATTCCCAACCCCCACTATACTGTCACTGGACTTCACTCCCACATGGCAGTACCAAGGCCCCCCTCTCCCTCTCTGCTGGGGTGGTATCACAGATACTACTGATGAGCCAGGACTGTCACCAGAGCCCCGCAGTCATTAGCCAGCCACCTTCTGTATCCCCAGAGAGTCAGTGGAGACCACACGGGGAACAGAAAGGAGGTATTCCTGTCCTTCCCAGCTGGGGAGGCATCAGTGAGGACCCAGTGAGAAGCCAGAGTTCCCAGCTAGCCCCACAGTAATGTGGAGCCCCCACAGGCATCAGAGGAGACTGAGGAACCTGTCCTTCTACCTGCACCTGGTAGTGATGAAGTAGAACCACCCCCCAGTTTGTTCATAAGGTGACATTAGTGGAATCCAGTTAAAAAAGAAGGTTTATATAAAATACAGAGTCTCCTAACATGTAAGGAAATGGCCAGGTTTCAATTGAAAATCATTCCTCAAATCAAGAACCTGGAATCAAACTGAATGAAAAACGACCATCAACAGATGCCAACTATGCAATCACAATGATGTTGGAATTATATGACAAAGTTTTTAAAGCAGACATCATAGAAATATCTCAACAATAAATTATGAACATGCTTAAAACAAATGAAGGAGTAGAAAGCTTCAGCTAAGAAACCAAACATATAAGGAATAACTAAGTGGAAATTTTAGAACTGAAAAAGGAAAATAATAACCAAAATATAAAACTCAGTGGGTAGGCTCAATGACAGAATGGAAGTGACTGCAAAGAACCTGGGAGTTGGGAAATAGAATAATAGGAATTACCCAAGTTGAAGAACAAAGAGAAAACAGATTGGGGAAGAAAGAGCAGGCCCTTTGAAACATGTGTGGGTAGGCTGAATAACGGTTCCCAAGATATTCAGCCAATTGGCCCTAATCCCTGGAAGATGTGAATGCTATCCTATTTAAAAAAAAAGAAAAGGAATTTTGTAGATGCGTTTAAATCACAGACCTTGAGGTACAGACATTATCCAGGTGGAGATGGGCCATAAATGTAATCATCATGTCCTTAAAAGATGGAAGGAGACGGAAATTTTACTATAAAATAAGGCAGCAGGAGATGTAATGACAGAAGCAGGAGATTGGAGTGGTTCAAGGAATACAGTTGACCTCTGGAAACCAGAAAAGGCAAGGAAACAGAATGGCTCCTAGCATCTTTAAAAGGAGGTAGTTCTACCAACACCTTGATTTTAGCCCAAGAGACAGACCTGACATTTGGCCTTAAGACCTGTAAGAAAAGACAGTGTGCCATTGTAAGACACCAAATACATGGTACTTTGTTATAACAGATATAAGAAACTCATACAGTGTGGGAACATGACAACAGGCCAAACATTCATGTTTTAGAGGCCTGGAAGGAAAGGATAAAATGGATGAGACTGAAAAAGTGCTTAAAAATTGACTGAAAACTTTTCAAATTTGATAAAAGACATAAACCTAGGGTTTAAGAAAGTGAGTGAACCTAAATGTCACTCCCCAAATAAATATAAATCAATTTAATCATGTATCAGAATCAAGTTTATTAAAACTAAAGACAAAAATCTTGTAAACAGTAAAAGAGAAATGACACTTTACCTATAGGACAACTCCAATTAGGACAACAGGGGATTTGTCATCAGAAACTATGGAGGACAGAAGGGCAAGACAATTTTTTTTTTGTACTAGGAATTCAACACAGGTACATTCCACCTCCAAGCTACATACCAAGCCCTTTTTATTTTTTATTTTGAAACAGGGTCTCACTAAGTTGCTGAGGTCTTACTCAGTTGTTGAGGCTGGCCTCGAACTTGCGATCCTCCTGTCTCAGCCTCCCAAGTACTGGGCTTACAGGCAGGTATCAATGCTCCTGGCTCACACACTTTTCAAACATTGAAAGAAAAGAACTATCAACCTAAAACCCATAGCCAATAAAAGCTTCCTTCAGGAATAAAGGAGAAAATGAGATATTCTCAGGAAAATAAAGAGAGTTTGTCACCAGGAGATATGATCTGCTCTCAAAGAATGACCAAAGGAAGTTTCCAAAGCAAAGAGGAAACAACAAATAAGGAATGTTAGAACATCAATAATAAGCTGGGCGTGGTGGCGCATGCTTGTAATCACAGTACTTTGGGAGGCGGAGACCGGAGGATCCGGGTTCGTGGCCAGCCTCAGCTCTCTCTCTCTTTTTCTCCCTGTCTCTCTCTCTCTCTCTCTACTTAGTGAGGCCCTCCGCAACTTCGTGAGACCCGGTTTCAAAATAAAGTATAAAAAAATAGGGCCGGGGGTGTAGCGCAGAGGTAGAATGCCCCTGGGTTCAATCCCCGGTACCGCAAAAAAAAAAGAACATCAATAATAATAATAACAACTATAACATAGTAAGAAAACATATGGATAAATGTGATGAACTTTCTTTCTCTTGAATTTTCTAAACTACTTGATAGTTGAGGCAAAAATTGCAAAATTGTCTGAGGTGGTTCTAAATATATGCAGAAAAGTATTTACACAATTATAAATGAGGGATGTGAGATATTTGTACTTCATTCAAATTTATAAAATGATAGTAGCAGTAGATAGCATTAAATTATGTTTATAAAATGTAATACTTAGAGTGATAATTTTTAAAAGGACTATATAAGCTAATACACTTAAAACAATATAAACAAATAAAAGTGGAATTCTAAAAATGTCCAAGTAAATGACAGGATGATAGAGAAAAACCATAGAGAAATTATAAACAGAACAAACAAAAAATAAATTGGTGGGCTAAAGACCTAACATATAAAATTTTACAGAAAATGTTAATGGTCTAAGTATATCAATATACCAAGACATAAATTGTCAGAATGGACTAAAAAATATGACCCAAAAAGGACCAACATTTGAGTTCAGTATAATTATGGAAATCTGGGAGGGAAGACTGTCCATTCTTTGTTTACAAAGAATTCAAATAATATAGGCAGGTAGAAAGTGGAAGGATATGGATAGAGAAATCATGAAAATATCAACTAATGGAAAAAGGATTGCCTATATTGAGATCAGTTAAAGTTGACTTCTGAATAAATAAAATTATCAGATAAAGCACAGGTATTATGTAATGATAAGATAATTGATATAACAAGAAGAATCAGCAATCCTAAATATGTATACATACTAAATAACAGAACTGGAAAATATGTAAAGTCAAATTGATTGAAGTGAGAGGAGAAATGAAATAAATAAATCCATGGTTATAATTAGAGATTCCACATATTCTTTCATCAGTAGGACAACTAAACAGAAAATCAATGAAGATGTTACAAGAACTTAGCAACACCAACTAACATGATATAATTAGTATTAATACTTCACTTGAAAACAGTCAAATACACATTCTATTCAAGTGTACATGGGGCATACACCAAGATACCACATTTTGGGACACAAAATAAACTTTAACAAATTTAAAATAATTGAAATACAGAGTATGTTCTCTAACCACAATGGAATCCAACTCAAAACCAATACTAAGAAGATAATAGGAAAATCCCAAATATTAGGAATATAAACATACTTCTAAATAATCCATAGGTCAAAAAGGAAATCTCAAGAGAAAAAATACATTAAGCTGAATTAAAATGAAACTCTAACATATTAAAATGTGTAGGACACAGCTATATCAGTGCTGAGAGGAAAATTCATAGTACTAAAATATATATTAGAAAAGAAATATCTCAAAGCAATAATCTAAATCTTCTAGAATATTAAAAACTGAACAATATGAACTCAAAAAAGAAAAATGGAGAAAATAATAATTATAAGAGCAGAAATCAATGAAATTAAGAACAGAAAAACAATAGTGTGTTCTTTTAAAAGATAAAAGTGATAACTTTGAGTAAAAGTAACAAAAAGAAAAAAGAAGACACAAATCACTAACATTGGGAGATAGCCACCAGAGATTCTGCAGACATTAATTATACAAAATAAATTTGACAAATTAGATGAAATAGACTAATTTCTCAATAAACTTAAATTACCACAACTCACATAATATGAAACAGATATTTGAACAGTCCTGTTAAGCATCCTTATGGGCTGAATTGTGTGCTCCCCCTGACCCTCTCTGTCAATTCACATACTGTAGACTTAACACCCAGCACCTCATAATGTGACTATATTTGGAGATAGGGCCTTAGAAAAGGTGATTAAGTCTCCTGTCCTAGGGCCTTGGAATAAATTTGGCTACAGACATTGTAAAAAAAATAGATTACATTAAAATAGCTCTTAGGGTGGGCCCTAATCCAATATGACTGTTATGCTTTTAAGAAGAAGAAATTTGGACAGATGGAACACCAGAGGTACTTACACATAGAGAAAAAAATTATGTGAAAGCACAGTAAGAAGGTAGCAGTCTGCAAGTCACAGAGAGAAACCTTAGGAAAAAACCAAATAAGTTAATCCCTTGCTCCTGGACTTCTAGCCCCCAGAACTGTGAGAAAATAATTTCTGTTGTTTCAGCCAATTAGTCTGTGGTATTTTGTTATGGTAGTCCTAGAAAACTAATAAAATTATGAAAGAAGTTGATTCCATAACTTAAAGAAAAATTCTAAAGAAGTACCCTGGCTCAGACGGTTCCACTGGAGAACTCCACCAAATGTTTAAAGAAAAATTAATACCTATTCTATATAACGTCTTTCAGAGAACAGGAAGGAGCAATTCCAATTTATTTTATGAAGTTATTATTACCCTGATACTAGTACCAACAAAGAGAACTGCAGGCCATATCTCTCATGAATGTAGATGTAAAAATCTTTAACATAATATTGATAAACACAGTCACAGAAAGTGAAGGGTCACATGTTTTCTCTCATATGTGGAAGCTAGGGAGTAATTGAGATATAAGAAGGACTTTAGATAATGGAGGAAAAATTCCAGTGGAACGAGGGAGGTGGTTTTGGGGATGGGGGAATTAGTGAAGGAAACATTTCCATTGACATTATGTACATATGTGAGAATACCAATGCCTATCTCAATATCTTATAGGGGGAAGGGAGGAGTGGGGAGGGAGCCAGGGGGAAAACTCATCAAGTGCTGTGTGCATGTATATCACTATCACTATGAACTACTTATGATGTGAGACTATAATGCACCAATAAAAGTATAAAATAACAAAGCTGGCATTGTACAATATAAAGGTGAACAAAAATATTGGCAAATACTCAATGATGCATACAAAATATTACATACAAAATGACTAAATGGAGTTTATTGTAATCAGGATGCAATGCTGGCTTAATAGTTGAAAATCAATCAATGTACTCCATCATAATCAGAAACTAAAGGAGAAAAATTAAATTATTATATCATTTGGTGAATAAAAGCAATTGAAAAAAATCAATATCTATTTGTGATTTTTTTTAATTCAGAAAAAAATGAGAATGGGGGCAAAAATCCTTCCACTTGATAAAGAACAAGTACACACACAAAAAGCTACAGATACCATTTTACTTAAAAGTAAATGTCTGAGTGCTTTCCCCTGAAGATCAGCAGCAAGGCAAAAATGTCTGCTCTCATCACTCTTGTCCAAGACAGTACTGGAAGTTATGGTCAATGCAATAAGGCAAGAAAAGAAAACAGAAAGCATAGAGTAAATAAAACTCTTCCTATTTTCAGATGACATAATGATCTACATTGATAACTCCAAGACAAAAAAAAAAATAGAAAGAATAAGTTCGACAAGTACTCAGGATACAGAATAAACATACACAAATCAGTTGAATATATTTGCAAATAATACCTGAACACTGAAATTAAAAAATGTATTACCATTCACAATTGCTCCAAATTACTTAGATATAAATCTAGGAAGACATATACACGATTTATGTCCTGAAAAATCACAGACCAAGGAAAAATAACTGGTGAGACATGCCACATTTATAAATTAAATATCAATTCTCTTCAAACTGATATGTAGATTTGACATAATTCCTCTTAAAATCCCATACAGAATTTTTGTCAATATAGACAAAACAAATCCAAAAATTGTATGGAAAGGCCAAAGAACTAGAATACCTAAAAAATTTTGATAATGAAAAATAAAGTGAAGGAATAATGATTCTTATATGATTTCAAGATTATACAGCTCCAGATTGTATGGTGTTGGCTAAGGGTTATAAACACATTGTCAGAAAAGAAGAAGAAGAGACCCAGAAACAGGATGAAACAAATATTCCCAATGTAAAACACATTTCCCACAAAGGGCTATTGTTTAGAATATACATAGAACACTGAAAACTTAATGTAGAACCACCAAATAATCCAGTTATAAAATGGGCAAAAGACATGAATTTATATTTTATCAAGGATGATATAAAATGGCAAATAAGCACATAAAAAGATGTTCAACATTATTAGCCATTAAGGAAATAAAAATTAAAGGACCAATGAAATATCACTACATATCTATGAAAATGGCTGCAATAAGCCTAGCAATAACACACCAAATGCTGGAGGAGATACAGAGAAACTTAATCTCTCATCCACTGTTGATGAGAATATACAATAGCACATCAACTCTGGAAAACAATTTCATATAGAAGTATACAAGTAATTCTTGGGAATTTATCCCAAATAAATTAATAATTGCATTCACTCAAAAACATGTACATGAATATTCATAGCAGTTTTTTTGTATTAGCCAAAAACTGGATAAAAAAATCTATGTCTTTCAACAGGTGAATGGCTAAACAAACTATAGCCCAGGCATGCCAAAAAATATTACTCAGCAATAAAAAATAATGAACTATTGAGATATGCAACCACATAGATTAATATCCAGAGAATTAGTCTGAGTGCAAAACATGTCCCCAAATGTACACACTTGTAATTCCATTTATACAACATGTATGTGTGGGAGGGTACTGGAGATTGAACTCAGGTGCATACACCCCCAACCCTTTTTATTTTTTTATTTTGAAACAGGGTCTCCCTATGTTGCTGAGGCTGGTCTCTAACCTGTGATCCTCCTGTTTCAGCCTTCCCAGTACTGAGATTACAAGTGTGCATCACTACGCCTGACCATACACTATTCTTGAAATGAGAACATTGTAGAAATGGAGAACAGATTAGTGATTGCAAGAAGTGAAGGGGGATGGGTGTATGGAGCAAAGTTATTGTGTCCATGAAATAGCAATAGAAACTAACTATCCTGTGATAAAATTTGTTTTCCATTGTACCAATGCCAGTACTCTGGTTGCAATACTGCACTACAGTTTTGCAACATATTGCAAGATGTTGAAAGATTGCAGAAACATGGGTAAAGGGAACCAGAGTATCTCTACATTAGTTCTTACAACTACCAATGTCCAATTATCTCACAATAAAAAGTTTAATTAAAAAGCATGGACTAGCTATGTTCTAACTATGCAGATTGTTCTTGGCAACATAAAACAAACATATAGTACACTTTGTATGTTTATCTGTGCTCCTTTTTATAATAATACATGATAGCATAAATGATACATTTGCCAAATTGGTCAAATGACAAAAAAGATACACACATAGGTTTTCTGATTTCTGTATCATGTTGATACTATCAAATCTAATCAGAAAACACAGATTGAGTGTTGTTTGTAGGTCTTTGCACTGTTCTTAGCATGCACTTGCTATAAAATAGGCTATTTTCTGCATTCACTCGAAATAAACTATAGCTTTTATTACCATTCCTTGACTAAATACAACCCCTGCTGGAGGAGAATTGATAACATCAATTTCACAATAGGTTTAGCCTCTGATTTCCTTGCTAGTGATTTTATGCAAGAAGCACCTTTCTTTGCTGAGTTCTAGAACACAGAGGTTGGTGAGTCTACTTTTACATTAAATGATAAGTAATTTTTAGGTGACAAAGCTATTGAAAGGGGACCAGCTTTTTATTTTTTTAATTTTTGTACTGGGGATTAAACCCAGGGGTGTTCTACCTCTGAGCTACACCCCCAGCCCTTTTGTGTAGTTCTTATTTTTATTTTGAAACAGAGTCTTGCTAAGTTGCCTGTGGGCCTCACTAAGTTGTTGAGGCTGGCCTCCAACCTGCAATCCTATAAAATCCATTTTTGCCTTTAAAATCCTTCTGTTTCAGCTTCCCAAGTACTGGGATTATAGGCATGTGACAGTAGACCCAGCTGGATCAACTATTTTAAAATGGTGATTGTTAGGTCTGTTCACTACTATTGCAGATTTTTTTCTACCTGGGCACATGATAGGATTGGATTTGTCCTCCATCTTTTGGTTAGGCATAGCCATGTGACTTCCTTTGGCCAATGAAATATGAGAAGTGATAAATGCTACTTCCTGGCAGAAGAGTTTAAGAACTGGCAGGGATTAATCGTGTTTCTATGTACCATGCTGTAGGATGAAGGTATTCCAGATGATTGAAGATGTATCAGCTTGGATCTCTGAGTGAGCAAGATACAGAATAGAGTCTTTCATTGACCAAGATGGGAATATAGCATTAGCAAGAAATAATCCTTAGTTATTTTCAATCTCTGACTTCTGGTAGATGTTACCACGGCATAACCTAAATTATTTTGATATATTTTACATTCGTTAAACATACAAAACCCTGCAAAAGGACACCGCACTATCACACTAAATTATAAATGGCCTTTAGCACACTATTACATTGGGCTACTCGGTGACATCATCCACTCTAACACATACATGACAAAAAAAAGTCAAATTGAGAAATCAAGTCTTGCATCTTTTCACTTATGGGAAAAATCAGAACAATAGTTTACTAGTTACTCCATGACATCAGGCTTTATGTGAAGCTGAACACATAGAGAAATGATACGTCATATTCTTCATAGGGATACATGAGTCACTGAACACACAAATTCACTGCCTTGGGCATTCCAAGAGCTTCAAAGAAGAGAGGCAGGATTTGCATTTGTGCATTATGCAGGGATCTGTGCTAGCGTTATTCTCTGCATCATCTGTCTGTACATCATCGTTTCCAGGGAGAAATAACATTTACTAATATTTATCACCGGAAACTCAGTGAAGATATTTTTCATGGATTACTATACTTAACCAATCTGTATTTTTCATTGTGAATGACATATGCTTTGCGATTTAGTTAACATTATTTGGATAATATTTGAAATTACTAAATTATGTTCCACAGTTTTTTTTTTTTTTTGGTACTGGGGATTGAACCCAGGGGCGTTCTACCTCCGCGCTACACCCCTGGCCCTATATTTTTATACTTTATTTTGAAACCAGGTCTCACAAAGTTGTGGAGGGCCTCACTAAGTAGAGAGACAGAGAGAGGGAGGGAGGGAGAAAGAGAGAGAGAGAGAGAGAGAGAGAGAGAGAGAGAGCTGAGGCTGGCTGCGAACCCGGATCCTCCGGTCTCCGCCTCCCAAAGTACTGGGATTACAAGCGTGCGCCACCACGCCTGGCTATGTTCCACAGTTTTTATCATAACAATTATACTGATTCATGTCAAATGATCCCAATATAAATTAGCAGGGTCTTTTAAATTATACCTAGATAATTTGCCAGGTGTTTTGATGTTACACTCTATATCCTCTATACAGTGCATACTTCTGACAAAGTCACTGGAGACAGGTGATACAGGTGACCTTAAATTCTTAAGTTTAAGCCAGGCATGGTGCCACACATCTGTAATCCTAGGATTTAGGGCGATCACAGGTTTGAGGCCAGCATACAGTAACTTAGCAAGACCCTGTTTCAAAATGAAAAATAAAATGGGGTTGGGAGGTAGCTCAGGGGTAATGCCCCTGTGTTCACTTTCCAGTATCATAAAACAAAATTCTTAAGTTCATTAATGGTCATAGAACCTCCAGATGTTAAGTATATTTTCCCAATCATTTGAAATACTAAATGCACATACTCTTTTTTTTTTTTTTTGCGGTACCGGGGATTGAACCCAGGGGCATTCTACCTCCAGGCTATATCCCCAGCCCTATTTTTATTCTTTATTTTGAAACAGGGTCTCTCCAAGTTGTGGAGGGCCTCACTAAGTAGCTGAGGCTGGCCGGGAAGCCAGATCCTCCTTGTCTCAGCCTCCCTCACACTAGGATTACAAGTGTGTGCCACCACGCCTGGCTTTAAATGCACATACTCTTGACTTTTAAAATTTCAGTTAAGCCGGGCTTGGTGGCGCACGCTTGTAATCCCAGTACTTGGGAGGCTGAGACCGGAGGATCCGGCTTCGCGGCCAGCCTCAGCTACTTAGTGAGGCCCTCCACAACTTCATGAGACCTGGTTTCAAAATAAAGTATAAAAAATAGGGCTGGGGGTGTAGCTCGGAGGTAAAACGCCCCTGGGTCAATCCCCGGTACAGCGGAAAAATAAATAAATAAAAAATAAATAAAATTTCAGTTAAGATGGCACTCAAGTAACCATTTTTTAATTTAAAAATGTTTCTCTTTTTATACATATAATGAAAACTATCTCATAATCCTTGTTCAGGTATTCATATATTTCTTCTTGTTTTATACATTTTTGCCTATAAAATATGGGGCAAAAGCATTGATTAAAAAGGACATTGCTGCTGGGTGTGGTGGTGCACGCTCGTAATCCTAGTACTTGGGAGGCGCAGACAGGAGGATCCGGTTTGCGGCCAGCCTCACCTTAGTGAGGCCCTCCGCAACTTTGTGAGACCCGGTTTCAAAATAAAGTATAAAAAATAGGGCCGGGGGTGTAGCGCGGAGGTAGAACGCCCCTGGGTTCAATCCCCGGTACCGTAAAAAAAAAAAAAAAAGGACATTGCCAAGGAAAAATCAAAATATCAGATTAGGAGGTGTCATGATTTTCGACAATGATGGATCTTTAATACAAAGTCCATTTTTGAACCAGGTGTTATGTAGCAATAGTTAACAGCAAGCACTGTGTGGCAGTGATCACAGTTTCTGCTTTCCTTGTGGTTCACTTTCCCTTCTGTAAAATAGAAGATGGTAGATAATGATGATGATGCTGACCTCACATGGCTATTGTGAACTGTACAACAATTCATGCATGTAGAGCCCACGGAATGATGTCCAGCTCACGGTAGTACTCAATAAATTTAGTCATTATATTTGCTTTATCATTTAATACCCATTTCCCCAGCACATTCAACATTCAGTCTCATCTCTTACTCTGAAACCTCTCTCTTCTCTTCCCTTGAGCACTTTAGGGAACTTAGGGACTGTAAAATGAATATATAAAAATTCTATTTGAGACATTCTGTGACCAAACAACCCCCCCGCTATGTTTTTTTTTGTTTGTTTGTTTGAATGTAGCTGCTAATGCAAAGAAAGAAAATGGTAATTTTTCAGTAAACCTAAATAAGTTTTTGCAAATAGGGTAATAACCAGATAAGTGTAGCACATGCTCTATGTGTTTTACGAAGTATGGGTAGCAGTTTTGCAAACCTCCCCATGTGCACAGGTAGATAATGAGGGGAAATGGTGTGTCTCCTGATGAATAGAGAAGGAAAGCGATAAACAGAGGGAGACATATGTCTTTGACTCAGAAAATTAACATGATTAACAAGCAAGCATTTAGGAAGACGACTGGTCTTAGCAGACACCTTCACACACATCATTCCTCCGCAAATATGTGGCATTTTAGTTATTATCTGTGCATCCTATTGGGACCTCTATGTCTAACCCAGAATCCTTTAATATATATTCTCACAGAATTTCTTCTTTCATTCAGGAAACCTACCTCAACTTGAAAACAATTATTTATTTTTATAATTATCTCGTAAGCCGGGCGTGGTGGCGCACTCTTGTAATCCCAGTACTTTGGGAGGCGAAGACCGGAGGATCCGGGTTCGCGGCCAGCCTCAGCTCTCTCTCTCTCTCTCTCCCTGTCTCTCTCTCTCTCTCATTAGTGAGGCCCTCCGCAACTTCATGAGACCCAGTTTCAAAATAAAGTATAAAGAATAGGGCCGGGGGTGTAGCGCGGAGGTAGAACGCCCCTGCGTTCAATCCCCGGTACCGCAAAAAACAAAAAAATTATCTCGTAAAAGCCTGTCCTGTGAGCTGTCAGGACCCACACATTTTTCTGATCCTCAGTTCTTTGCCCAGCACCTGAACAGAGGGGTTCTCCAGAGGCAGAAAAGGTACAAGCCAGACAGTGGAACTTGAAAGGAAAAAGTCAGGTCAGAACCACCAAGAGAGATAAAAGTATTAAGGAAATGCTGTCTCTAAAATAAGTAACAGAAGCTAGAAAACTGGAACAGTTTTGATCAGTTGAGAAAGAATATATGTATGTATCACAGAATTTATGCTTTAATAACAACCAATATTTTACACAACAGATTTGATAAATTCAATTTCAACATCAAAAACACTTGTTCCTGATGGCTTACCACCACAATGATGGCAGAACTGCATTCTGGCACTCTAAAATAAAGATGTAGTCATAATCTGGGTGTGTACAGGGGAAGGAGGGTTCACCACTAAAGGGGTGGATAATTATTCTCACACCCATAGATCATGTTGTCATGGTCACATAATTATAGTTGGATTTTAGTCTATTTATGTTGAAAGTATGGGTTTGAAATTATGTATATTAAATTTAATTAAACTGAAAGACAAGAATTAAAGGAAAACCATGGATGTCAAAATAAGTTTGAAACTCACTGTGTGAAGAAGCAATTAAATTTACTTGGAAAAAAATAACAGATGAGGACTTGAGAGAGACATCTGTCCAATACAATGAACATTATGAAAGATGTATGTTAAGCTCAAATGAAGAATAATTCTTTAAATATTTGAAGTTGGAGTTCACCCTACTGAGACCTCTCTTTACATCATGGTTCATTTAAAACAAGTGGAGATGTTAAAAGCATTTCAACTTAGAACTAATGAGAAATGTTGAATTCAGTCTTCACTGCTACACAATTTTGTAGAAAGCACATAAAGCTGGCTAAAAGGCACGGCACACACGAATGCCCTCAAATATATATCCTGCTTTTTCATCACTGACAGTTGAAAGAGAATTGCATAATTCTTCTTTTAAAATTGCCCAAACTCTTGTCAGAGTGATGGGATTAAAGATCATTAAACTTGCTAAAAAATTCTGTAAAATGGTGTTCTGAAGAAAATGCTGGCCAGACTTTGAACAAAGAATGGACTAATAATTTAGGAAGTTTAAAATTAAGTGTAAGCAAGCATACAGTCTCAGCCATCTGATTTATAATAATCTACTCTGCTGATAAATCCTAACTGCTTGAAATCTTAGCTTTGCTGCTAAATGCTACTTTAAATGATAATCGTTTTACAAAACTTGGTTAATTGTGGAAAAAGAAAACTACTCAAAGGATATTTGCCATAATTGTAGTATTAAAAATTAGAAAGAGTTAATTGCCCTGAGTGTGTAGCGCAGTCAGTTGAGAGCTTCATCTTCATAGGAAAATGTGGTCAATATATCAACTACAGAAGGTTTCAAGCACAGCGGGTTGAAAAAGTGCACACTAAAGTTCCAGCTGGGCTCTAATACATAGTAACTGTATGACCTTGGCTAAATTATTTCATCTCTCTGTGCCTCAATTTTCTTATCTGTAAGAGGTGGATCACATTAATACTCACCCCTTATGGTGGTATAAAGATTTAGATAATGAGTAAAGCTAAGTCACAGGACTGTGGAGCACTTGGGAAGTTTTTTTTTTCTTTTCCTCCAAAGTTTCTACTTTTAGAATAAGCAATAGGTATTTTTTGTCAAAGCAATGAATAACTATGTAGAGCTATTTCTTTAAAGGAAACATAAACACATTAAATACCAAGTAATCGTGAGAGTAATGGGAAATCTTGAATGTAAACATCAAGTCTAAAGACCTTTTATTTTTAGAGTAAGAATGAACCCCATGGGGGCATCCTTTATTTCAAGTTGACATCCAATAACACCACCCCCTGCCCCAAGATCTACACTTATCTCTCCCAATCCATATTCCAAGCCTGCCCCAAAGCAAAGTTTTTCTGTCAAGTCCCAGAAATGGTTCCATTGAGTCCCAGCAGCAACGCCATCCTCCACTCTCTTCGGCTTTGGTCTCTTCACAGACACCTCCCACTTCGGGTACCAGAACAAACCTCCCGCTGCCTGCCCTCGGTCCAGCCCCAAACTCCAAAGCTGGCAACAGGCTACACACGCCGAAGACACGTCCCGGGTGCGGCGCCCAGCCTCCGCCGCCCAGCCTCCGCCGCCCTGCCTCCAGCGCCCAGCCTCCAGCGCCCAGCCTCCCGCCGCCCAGCCTCCAGCGCCCAGCCTCCAGCGCCCAGCCTCCGCCGCCCTGCCTCCGCCGCCCAGCCTCCAGCGCCCAGCCTCCGTCGCCCAGCCTCCGCCGCCCAGCCTCCCATCGCCCAGCCTCCGCCGCCCTGCCTCAGCCGCCCAGCCTCCCACCGCCCAGCCTCCAGCGCCCAGCCTCCGCCGCCCAGCCTCCGCCGCCCAGCCTCCGCCGCCCTGCTCGCCCCCGCCCGGCGCGGCGCTCTGCAAGCTCGCGGCGCGGCTGTGGACCGGAGCCCGGCGCACTCCGCGGCCAGCCCCCGGGCGGTCCCCAGCGTGCGCGCCACCCCAGCGGCGGGGCCACGCCACCCCCGCGGCTCAGCCCACGAGGACGACGGCGAGGGCAGCCGCAGAACGACCGGCGCCGCGACGCGAGGGAGCCGGCCCGCGCACCGCCAGCGAGCGAGCGAGCGAGCGACCCCGGCTGCGGCGCGGCGGGGCCTGGGCGCCGAGGCTCCACCTGCGCGGCCCGCGGCCACCCTGCCGCAGCCCCGGCCGCCGCCCGCGCCCGGCGCCGCCCGCCGCAGTCCCGGCCGCAGCCCGCACACGCCCGGCCCCGCGCGAAGGTGCGAGCTCAGTGGCGGGGCGACCCCCCGGCCCCGCGCGAAGGTGCGAGCTCAGGGGCGGGGCGACCCCCCGGGTCCGCGCGAAGGTGCGAGCTCAGGGGCGAGCCCAGTGGCGGGGCCCCCCCCCGGGTCCGCGCTCAGGGGCGAGCTCAGTGGCGGGGCGACCCCCCGGGTCCGCGCTCAGGGGCGAGCTCAGTGGCGGGGCGACCCCCCGGGTCCGCGCTCAGGGGCGAGCTCAGTGGCGGGGCGACCCCCCGGGTCCGCGCTCAGGGGCGAGCTCAGTGGCGGGGCGACCCCCACCCCCGCCCGCGTCCCTCCCGACTCTGCCCCGCGCGGCGCTGCCCTTGCCGGCCGTGGCGGCTGCGGTCCCTGCGCAGCTGGGGCTCCGCGTCCCCGCACCGCCCGCCCGCGCCCGGCTCGCCGCACCGTGCCGCCGGGCCCGCGCCCACTCCCCGCCCGGCGCCCGACCCTCCATCCCGCGCCCTCCCCCACCCCGGAGCTGTCACGGAGAGATCGCCTGCACACACCTTGGAATGGACGGGCGCCTCAGTCACCGACTCGCCAAACTCTTAGAAGGTGTCCATTGGCCTGTAGGGAGGTTTGGGCATGGAGTAGGAGCCGCTTTCTTATTATTTAATAATGTTAGAAGTGCCGGGTCCGCTGCCAGAGTTGTGGGTCATGTGGGCACAGCAGAGGCTGGCTGCTGCCAGTACCAGGGTTTCCTGAGGATCCTGAAACTATGATCTCATCCTCCTCATCCGCCTCCCCCGCCCCTCTCTCCGCGGGCGCGCACGCACAGCACACACACACACACACACACACACACACACACACACACCCGCGCACACTCACACTGCATGCACTATCCTCTTTTCTGAAACGAAATATTCCTCCAGGGAAATACAATGTTCATGCTCCTCATTGAAGAAAATCCTCCCAGATAGAGATTTTTCTCTTTCACAGCTTGATTTATGTGCTTTGTTTATTTCCTAGTTTTCCTCACATGTGCAGGGGACACGGAACAGAGCCTCAGTATTAAAATGAAAAATAATCATACTCTTATGTTAACCCAGATTTTGGTTAGAACCCAGGGACTCAATGCAATTTCCATTTAAAACGGAGACAATAACATGCCAGGTTTTACTATGGAAGAGTAATAATATCTTAGATGTATGCAGTGGGTTTCTATCCCAAGCTGCACACAGTTCCCAAGCATTACCTCATTTATTTGCAGAGCATCCTTGCAAAGCAGGTGGATGAGAAGGCGAAGAGTATTGTCAGTTTGGGGACACAGAGGTATAGGGAAGATGACATAACCTATCCAAGTATACATAGTAAGTCAATATCTCACTATAAATATTAATTGCACAGCAACTCATAGGTTGCTTATTCCCTATAATCCATTCCTGGAAACAGGTTACTGAAAACAAGGAAATTATTACTGATTATTTTTGTTCTCTACTAAATAAAATTGAAAATTAATTCATTTTTCTATGTGTGGTTACATGTACTTTTGTGTATTTATTTGTATGTATCTCCAGTTTGGTGTGTTCATACAATTTTATTTCTTTGGGGAGATATTTTTGTGTATGTATTCATATTCATTTGCGCTTTTAAACTCCCTAGATAATAGTTTCAAGCAATGCTTTTTTTTTTTTTTGGTACTGGGAATTAAACCCAAGGGCATTCTACTTCCATGTTACACCTCCAGCCCTTTATTTTTTATTTTGAAACAGACTCTCACTAAGTGGTTGAGGCTGGCCTCCAACCTATGATCCTCCTGTCTCAGTCTCCCAAGTACTAGGCTTACAGGCATGTGCTCACCACACCCGGCTTCAAGAAGTCTAATCAATTTTTTTGGAGTAGTCACCAATGATTTGTATATTTCACTAAAACCCCTTTTAAGTGTCTGATGTTTATGAAGAGCTATGCTATTTTTAAGGATATAGAGAATTTTTAATACAGGGTACCTGTCCTTCATTAATTTACACACACACACACACACACACACACACACACACACTGACTACAGATAAAAAGATTTATTATTTTGGGTACTATGAATTATTACAAAGAAAGTACATGACACACTCCTTTTCTTTTTACTTACTCAATTTCTGGTCCATGTTAAAATCATTTCCTTTGTCTGTGTGCCCCATATTTGACTGTCATGGATGCCCCACACTTCTAAATGACCAAGGTAACTTTACTTTTCAGCTATAGATGCACCATACTCACACGAACACCAAATGGGGATTATTTTGTAATTGTAAAAGTTCTTAGAAAGGGCACTCCTGGGTAGTTTATATTTGGGTGTACATAAGAAAATTTAGCAGCCAACTCGACTTCTAATAATCCAAAGAGTTGCTGAGGCTGTCCACAACCTGTGATCCTAATGTCTCAGCCTCCCAAGAGAAGCATTGTGCGAGAAAGAAGGGTCAGGGAAGATGGTAGAAGACAAAGCAGAGAAAAGAGGGAAAAGAACAAAAAGGATCTTGTTTACAAGAAGAAAGTGTAAAGAAGACAAAAGGAAAGTAACAACTATTATCAGAAAGCTAGTATTTTTCAAATTCTGCTGCATGGAAAATAAATTTGGGAAATTTAGTTTCTTATTGCTATCAAAAGTTTAAAATAAACCTACAGGAATTTCCTGGCAAGGACTCCAGTTATCAGTCCTGCAGAATCTGTCCTGAATTTCAATTTTTTAAAATTTAAATGTAAGCCTAGGATCTAGTAGAAGAAAAAGATTGACCCATGAATGAAAATGACAATAGGAATCAAGTAGGAATCATATATATAAATGGCAATGGATTTTCTTTATCTATTTTCTTGATCCATTAATCTGTTGACATACACCTGGGTTGGTTCCATAGTTTGGTTATTGTGAACTGTGCTGCTATAAACATGGATATATGTATGCATCACTATAGTATTCTGACTGTAATTCTTTTGGAAAGATAAGGAGGAGTGGTATAGCTGGGTCCAATGGTGGTTCCATTCCTAGTCTTTTGAGGACCCTCCATACTGATTTCCATAGTGGTTGTACTAATTTACAATCCAACCAACAGTGTATAAGAGTTCCTATTTCCCCACATCCTCGCCAGCATTTGTTATTGTTTGTGTTCTTGATGATTGTCATTCTTTGGATTATTTTATAGTTAAAAAATGTATATATATGAAACATATATATATATATATATATATATGTGTGTGTGTGTGTGTGTGTGTGTGTGTGTGTGTGTGTGTTTAAGAAGAAATTAGCACTAAAATTAGGAAGACAAGTGGGAAACCAAAGGCACAGAAAAATTAAAGTGAGTAATAAAGAGTTAGGATTTCAATTCCTATATATATGTTGCTTTAAGTGATATATATATATATATATATATATATATATATATATCTGGCGATTGAACTCAGGAGCGTTCTACCTCTGGGCTACATCCCAGCTCTTTTTAAATTTTTTTATGTTGAAACAGGGTCTCCCTAAGTTGCTGAGGCTGGTCTTGAACTCTTGTCTCAGCCTCCCAAGTATTGGGATTATGCCCCACCATGCCCGGCTTTAAACTTTATATTTAAAGCACTTTCAGACTTCTCAAATTGTTTTTTGTAAATCTTCACTGATCCTAGTAATAACTGGTGGTAGGCACCTCTGTGGGCTTCATTTGTGGAGACTATGATAATCTACATGTTGAATGGAGAAGTGCTGAAAATTTTGTGTCACTGGTTTAGAAATATCATTTATATTTTCTGATCAGTCAGCCCTAAAGTTGTCGCTCACTTTACCTTCCTTCAATCCTCCTCATAAACAATATGAATAGAAGAATTTCTGGGCATAGGTTGTAACAGTGATTTATAATCCAGGATTTTATGCAGGTTATTGGAGTTAAACTAGAAACTTTAGCATCTAGCAGGCTTTAATGGCTTTGCAGTGTCTCTGGGAAGTTTTTGCAAAAGAGGTGGAGGCCTAAAGTGAAGAACAATATATCAAGAACATTTCCCTTTTGATCTGCATACTCATGGCAGAATTTTTTTTGGCTAGAGATATATTTAGGTTTAATGATTATAATGTGTTTCAGAAATGCATTACAACTTCAGTGGCTCAACAATCACAAGCAGTTCATATCAGAATATGTTCCTTTAGGCACAAATTTTTAATGTAGTTACAAATATGTCTGGTTTACACAAATTCAGGCTATCTTTACCAAGGAAAATAAATTACTGTTGCTTACTATTTTGCTCTTACAATTTCTTGATTGTTAAAAATAGGTTATAGTTAATACAATGATGGACATTGATAAAATCAGAATATTCACTGTTATAGAGAATATGTGTGTGCCTGGGTTATAATATGTAGTGATAGGTAGAGTGTGCCATAGGTCAAATAAAATGCTTACTCTTATCTACATTATGGTAATATTTTGGTGTATTATGAATTAATAATTTTGGAGAATATACAAGACTCCCATGAAAAGAGTAAAAAGAGGATGGATGTGAAAGAGTTGAATAAGTAGACATTGATATTTTATCAGTTAGGAATACTTATGTCCCCTAAGCATAGATTACTATTTTAGAAAGGGTTATATGGAAGCTTGAAGGACACAAAATATACAAAACTCCTGTTCCGTTCCTGCAAACAGCTAGTTATATTTCAAGAATAAAAAGTACATTAGCAGTCCAACATAGAGCAAGAAAATGGATCAACTGAACTGTGGCTTAGGGATTTATGGTTAGATTTTATTTCCCATATGTGTGAACTATCAAATTTTGAGGCCAAGGTGGGCTCTGGGAAGAATTATGAAGTAGATGAATTTCTGTCTTTCTCCATTAAAAAAAAGTCTCCCTTTTCCAACAGAAGCCCCGACTTCTCTCTGGCTCCCCTAACATTCAGCAACCTTGGCTATTCTCTCCATTTTCAAGATAGCCCATCGTGGAACTAGCTCACCAGACTCAGATGGGCCATTGTGTTGTGACTCTCACTGAGATGTGTAAATTGTGTCCTAGCATTCATGAAACCTGAGGGAAGGCAGGAATATTTGTATTAATAAACACACAAGGGTGTCCATTCAAATATTTACTTATGCACCAGCTCAAAATGCATATTTATATAAAGACAATACACATTTGCCTGAGAAATTCCACAATGAGGACGGTCCAGTCAGCTATTGTGGAGTAATTGCCAAGTCAGAGCAGGGGTATAGTGCCCCCCCTTATCCATGAGGAATAGCTTACAAGACCCCCAGTGGATACCTGGAACTGTGGCTAGTACTGAATTCTCCATATACGCTATATTTTTTTGAATACACACATACCTATGATAAACTTCCCCCTTTTCACTTATAGGGGCGCTTTATGACTTCTCTCTGGCATATCTGAACTGCATGACTACTCTTGTACTTGGGGGCCATCATAAAGTAAAAGAAAGGTTACTTGAACTACAAGTAACTACAATGCCTGGTTAATGGATCAGACAACTGTAAGGGTTACTAAGTGATTAACAGGAGGTAGTGTATGCAGAATGAATACACCTGGACAAAGGGAGGATTCCCATCCCAGGCAGAATGGAGCCAGAGAGTGCAATATTTTACCAAACTACTCAAATAGTGTGCAATTTAACACTCATGAATTGTTTATTTGTGGAATTTCCCATTTAATATTTCGGACAATGTTTGAGTGTAATAACTGAAACTATAGAAAGGAAAACTGTGATAATACTCTAGACTTCCTTTCAACCCACCCATGCTCTGCCCCTTAGTTAGACTGACACTTTCTGCACAAGGGCAGTGCCTCATAGTTCAGCTGTTACTGGCGGTATCTATTAATGCGGTCAGCCACAGTGTCTCCTCCGCTGATCTTCCAGTCTGACTAACCCTCAGGAGAATGAATGCCGTTTGCATTTTCCATGTTCTCTTTGGACTGAAGGGGAGAACCTAGCCTGACACTGTGTTTTGTTCCCTGGTGTTAAAATGAACAAATCTGTTGCCATTTTAAATAGCTGTTGATTCTACCTTATAATAGCAATTTATTAAATACTTATTTTGGTAGTTCACATCTTACAGTGGCATTACACCAGCACATCTTTTACTCCTGGGAGAGCTTATTTTCTCAATGGACCATAAACAAAACACAAATGTTTTCGATGAAACTTTAATGCACTGTCACAGTGAAGACACAGAGAGAAAAAGCCAGCTGACAAACACAGGTTTTCAACTGGTGTTATAATCTATTCATTTTACTGCTAAAACTGTTTTTAACCCTATTATTAATTGCTTTTGAGTTGAATTCTGTGCATGTGCGTGTGTGTGTGTGTTGTGTGTGTGTGTATACAAGAATACAGAATATCTTGATACATGTATTCTAGTACTATATTTAGTAAATCAGCAATAGTAATGGCAAATAAATTTGATCAACATAGGTGACTCATTCAGATAACTGAGGACAAAAAAATCACTCCTATTTTTTATAGCAAATTACTTAACTATATAGCTATCCACTTATCTCAGGGAAAAATCAAGCTTTTTGGTGATGATTTCTAATAAAGCCTAATGTGTTTAATAATACCAAAGAAATGGGTACAAAGTGAAAAGCTTAGTCAAAATAGTTTTATGTGAAACCAGATTGCCTAACAAATTTTTCCTACTAAAAGGATTCTTTACTTATCATGTACACATAGCCCAGATCTCTCTAGACTGCCAGGAACTATGTTAACAAGCACACATTTTAATTTGAAAGTTAATTCCTACAGTAAATACCATGCAATTTATTTTATGCTGAGAAGTCCTATATTTTATGAAAACTTGAAAGAATAAAAGGGAGGGGAATGAAACTAAGCTAACCAAACCATAATCTTTAAAAATGTATAATAAACATGTGAACAGATCTGTACTTGCATTTACTGGTGAAAATAAGCCATTTTATTTTCAGGGAATTTATTTTGAGATAATTCAAAGTATAATCATATGAGATGATAATGTATCCACTATATGCAAATTTTCTTTGTTAATCAAGATGTTTATATTTTATATGTGCTACAAATATCATGTACCTTTGTCCTGTTCTTTCCTCCTTTTTGTCCCTGGCCTCATGCATGTTAGGTAAGTGCTCTACCACTGAGCTATATTCCCAGCCATTCCCTTTTTTAATGTCAATTAGTCTAAAGAAACAGGACAAGCATAGTTTTCTATGTGTTTAATATAGTTAAAAACCTTAATTTATTTCCAGTTCCTTGTCTCTGGTCAGCATCATCTAGGGTACTTACTAAACATACATGCAAATTTCCTGATTTTGAAATTTTTAGTTTTTTTGTTGGCACATATTTCAAAAAAATCTTAATCTCAAGAACAGGGTTCGTGATGATATTTTTTCTTCCCTAGAGAATTAAAGTATAATTATTTCATATAGGGGGTGCTTGGAGAATACTTGTAGATATGAGATGGGAATGACAGTAAGGAAAAACTTCTAAATATCATCTCTGGCATTGTGTAGCATATGGAAATAATTCTTTTAAGCTTGTGAATACCCTTGACAGATCATATTTTTTACATGTCTTACATGAACAAGCTAAATTAGACATAGTGTGTGGCTTGCTTCTGCTAATGGGATGCACATACCTTTTTCTTTGTATGCTTAATATAAAAAATTCAGAAGATAGCATTATGTACATGTAAGAATATTCGTTTCAATAGTTTATAGCATTTAAACCAGGCAATATATTTCCTTTTGTAATGATATTTCTTCAATTTAACAATAACAACAAAAAATTTAACTTCCCTTGTCTGTATTTGTGTCTTAAAAGATTCGAGGAAAAGACTCTAGGCATTAAAAAAAAGTTTAGAGTTCTCATTAAATGATATAGTGGATATTTGAGGGGTGCTTGTTTTTTATTTCAAAGAAAATAAAAACAATTTTACTTATTTTATGATAGAAGTAGAGTGACTAAGAAATGTATTCAGTGAATATATAAAGAAATCTATACTCAATACCCAGTTCTTTTCTTACTGTCTTTTAGAATGCATTCTCCAGTTCCATGTTATCCATCCTCCTTGAACTTACCCAGGTTGCTCATGGTTTGGATTTAGAATGTGCCCCTAGACCTCATGGAGACAAGGCAGCCAAGTTGGAGGCCGGGCTTGGTTGCTGAGGAGGGGTCACTGGGGTGTAGCCTTGGGATTATATATGGTCTCTCCCCCCTTGCTCTGTCTCTTGCTTCCTGCCTCCATGATGTGAGGGAGAGCCCTTGTGCTCCTCTCTCTACTTCTCTTACCATGCCCTGAGCTCTGTGGACTTCACCCATCCTATCATGGACTGAACCCATGAAATCTCCAAAACTGTGAGCAAATAAACCTCCTCTAAGTTGTGGTGGTCAGATGTTTTGGGTTACAGCAGTTAGAATGCTGACTGAACAAACATTATCTTAAAACTTACTCACATAATGTATCCTATTGTTCTCTAACCATCTCAACATATTAAATAGCAAGATTGTGAACTCCTAATCTCATATACCCCTTGTACATGGCACAGCATCTTGTAGGTATTCTATAAATACTTACTGCTTGCTTTGTTGACTAAATGAAAATGGATGACTGTGTTGACATGACATTGCCCCAAATAAAGAATAATGCCTTTTTTCCTATTTATTATTATCTGTGTCTGAATTTTTTTTTGGGGGGGTAGTGGATATTGAACCCAGGGGCATTCTACTTCTGAGCTACACCTCCAGCCCTTTTTACTTTTTAGTTTGAAACAGATTCTTGCTATGTTGTTGAGGGCCTTGCTAAGTTGCTGAGGGTGGCCTCAAACCTGTGATCCTCCTGTCTCAGCCTCCCAAGTACTGGGATTGCAGGCATGTACCACCACGCACAGCTGAATATTTAAATATATATTCCTAGTACAGCATTATAGTTGTTTATAATTATATAATTTAAAGTTGATAACAAAATTCCTCATTTTTCTTATAAATAAATAAATGGTAATTAAACCAAAATTTGTTTAGTTTCATAGAATAATTAGTACCGATCATCTCTTAAAGTTCTACCTTAATCATATAGGATTACTGTGGTATCATTCATTTGGGTAACATAATCTTATTTATTACTTTAAAAAACTTCTAAATAAATATACTCATTAAGAATGAGAAGGAAAGAGCCGGACGTGGTGGCGCACGCTTGTAATCCCAGTACTTTGGGAGGCGGAGACCGGAGGATCTGGGTTTGTGGCCAGCCTCACCTCTCTCGCTCTCTCTCTCCCTGTCTCTCTCTCTCTCTCTCTCTCTCTCTCTCTCTCTTTCTCTCCTTAGTGAGGCCCTCCGCAACT
>PVJS01019399.1:0-33755 GCA_004027185.1 Glis glis | reverse complement strand
GTTTCCCTACATCCTCGCCAACATTTGTTGTTGTTTGACTTCTTAATGATTGCCATTCTTATTGGGGTCAGATGAAGTCTTAGAGTAGTTTTGATTTGCATCTCCCTGATTGCTAATGATGTTGAACATTTTTTCATGTATCTATTGGCCATTTGTATCTCTTCTTTCGTGAAGTGTCTATTCATTTCAGCTGCCCACTTCTTGATCAGATTATTTGTTTTCTTAGTGTAGAGCCTTATACAGTGTGTCATAGGGAATCTAACTTAATTATTTTGATAGATGGATAGCCAATTGTCCAATAACTTTTCCCATTGTTTTTAAATGTCTCCTTATCATATTTTAAATTTGTATACATATATGTACATAGATTTATAGTTTTGTATATGACTTTCCTTGTCTGTCTCATTGATTTGCTTCTTTATCTGTATATTGCTTTATTTATTTATTTATTTATTTATTTAGGGCCATTGTAATCATCCATCATGATGTTCAGAAGGATAGAGTCATACATGCATACAGCACTCAGTAAACCACCCCCAACTCCCACTTCACTCCCTCCTTCTCCCTGTGCAGAATATTGCAATTGGCACTGATACTTTTGTATATATATATCATGTCCATTGAAGGGTTTCCTTCATTGAATTTCTCTCCCCCCATCTTCCTCCTTCCCTTAGGCCCCCCATCACTCCACTAGGGTTTCTCCTCCTTTGTCTAGAGTTTCTTTTATATTCCAATTTCTCCCTAGCTTCCACATATTAGGGAAAACAACTGACCTTTCATTTTTTGTGCCTGACTAATCTCACTTAGCATAATATTCTCTAATTCCATCCAGTTTCCTGCAAATGACATAATTTTGTTCTTCTTTATGGCTGAGTAGAATTCCTTTGTGTGGATACCCCATAATTTTGTAATCCATTTATCTCTTGATGAACACCTAGGCTGGTTCCATAATTTGGCTATTGCGAATTGTGCTACTATAAACATAGATATGCATTCATTACAACACTAGACTGATTTCAGTCCCTTTGCGTAGATACCCAGGAGTGGTATAGCTGGATCATTGTATATTGCTTTAACGGATGTAGTTTTGCATTATGTTTTGGTACTTTGCAGGGCAGACTCTCCTCTTCCCCCATTATTCTTCTTTTGAAACTTCTGTTGACTGTTCTTGCATAGTCACTCCTCGGGATGAATTTTATAATCTGTTTCTCACTCCCAGTGGACCTTGCTTGCCTTGAATTTACAGGTTAATTTGGAGAAATAGCTAAAGTGTGCTTTCAGGAAGGAAGAGGAGAGCAGAGAGAAAGGTGCCCCGTGAATTCTCAGGTGAGCTGGTCCTGCAAGTTTCAAAGACAAGGTCACAGAACCATTGTGCAGGAGAGTTCAAAGGAAGAAGGATGATAGTCAAATATTGAAATTAGCTTCCCCCATCCACACATTTGCCAAAGATTAGGCTTGAAGGTTCTAAATACAGCAATTTCAATAATACCACCTGCTGGAATGGTGTCTAATAAATGGTATTTACAGCCATTCCTCCTCCCCTCAAAGCTGATATTGATATCTGCTGATACTAAACTAATAGTCTCAAAGTACTCAATTATTTGGTGGGGAAAAGCTCAAAGGGAACAGAAACAGAAGAAAGAAGGCAAATTGGTGACGTGTGGGAAAAGGAGTTAACAAGAGGGAGTAACAAAGTACTGGTCAATAAAAAAATACTGGCCAATGAAAAACATTATTTAATGTGAAGGTCTTGGGTGAAAGAAACTTTGCAAAGGAAGTAGGGTTCACTCAGAAGAAGGCCAGATTGCAGTCTCTGTCCCTTCTTCCTGGAGCCATGAAAAGCAGGCAGTAGGTGCTAGCCCTAGGCAGCCGGCAGACTGACCTCTTCCCAGCTGAGCACTGGGAGCAGCACCAGCATTATTTCCATAGCTGCAGGAATTTGGGGAGCACTCCCGTGAAACAGAGCCATGGTAGTCTGCAGTCTTGCAGTCTTCAAGACTGCACTGCAGTCTTGTGCTACGCATCCATCTATAGCTTTTTCTTCTGTTTTCTTTCCTGTGGTGTTTATTTTTCATTCTTGCTTTCCCCCAAGAGGAAAGAGAGACAGGAATGATTAGAACTGAATTTCCTTCAGCTCTGTGCATAGCTGCAGTGTGTTGCTGAATCTCGCTTCTGTTAGGGCTAATGGTAGGGAGCTATTTATAGACCAGCTCTGAAATTTCCCTGGTAACAAGGGTCAGGGAGCGTTGTCCCTGCTGCAGGAAATGTCTCCAGCCAGCCAATGGCCTTGTCCTGATTTCCTCCAGCTTTGGAATTCTTAAGTGATTATAGGCTCAGTATTATTTTCTTCCACTTCAAACATATTTCATGGTTGGAGAACTTTCATGAATATTTACCAGCCCAACTGTGTAAGATATTTTGTTTAGACGATAATGTGTTCTATAGAAGGGGAAATATTTCATTTTGATTGCTAGTCTTTGTACCACAATGACTAATGTCTCTGCTTAAGTTTCTCAGGCTTTCAGATTTATATTTTCATTGTATTTCACATTTCTGGGCACTGGCCAGTATCCTAACCTTTTCCTTTAAGCATTTTTTCCTCCCATTTATGTTTGTTCTCTTTTCCTTCCCTCCAGCTTGACCATCTGTCTCCTTCCTTTGGCTTCCGTAGGGCCAGGGACTAAGTACCCAGGGGTGAAACAGCACATGCCGTCCCGGGGTTCAGTTCTCAGAAGTCATCTCTGATCTGTGTAGGTACAGAGTGACTTGTGCAAAATGTTCTCTATACTGCTGCCATCTGGGCCCGGAACCTCACCTAGTTAGAGCTCTGCTAACAAGGTCAAGGTCACGGATTCAGACCCCATATGATCCAGTTTGCTTTGCACAGGGAAGAACTTTCTTATCTTGCCATATTCTGCAACTGCTAATGCTGGTGGGTCCATCTTGGAAAGGAGCTTGCTTACACAGCAGGACCTGGTGAGAGTTGGGCTGGAGCCAGCCCCTCAACAACATTGAAGATAACTTCAAAGCACATGTCCGGTGCTGGACAGCCAGCAGGGCTCTGATCTTAATGCATTCTTTATATTAAGATCTGGAATAGATAAGTCATAGCAATCATCTGTTTCACACTGGTAAGGTCACACAGAAGAGAATAACCCAAAGCTTGGTCCAGTGGCTTTATGACATTCTGCCTTTCTGTTCATTTTTCCTATGAAGTGGATCTCTGTGAGTTACAACTTTTACCCATGGAGATTAAGAGGTGGGCACAGTTAAACCTGGTGAGATGAGCCATCACGTATAACTGGGAAGAGAATTGCCATTGGATAAATACGATGTCTGAGGACTTTAAAGAGCAGAAACTCTGAGTATCTTCTCTACTTGGATTTTGTAATACTAGTAAAATATTTACAGGATGATTTAAAATTTGCAAACCAGGCGGGCATGGTGGTGCACACCTGTAATTCCAGCACTTGGGAGGCTGAGACAGGAGGATTGCAAGTTCAAGCCCAGCTTCAGCAACTTAGTGAGACTCTCAGCAACCTAGCAAGACTCTGTTCAAAATAAAAAAGATTGGGGGATAGCACAGAGGCACAGTGCCCCTGGGTTCAATCCAAGTACACAAACAAACAAACAAACAAACAAACAAGGTAAATAAAATTTACAAACCATTTCCACATCTTCCATCTCACTTGGTTCATTCAATGTTAAGACTGACTTGATAGGTATTATTACATCTTTCCTATCAGAAAAATTGTTCATGAAGCCTGCATGATCTGTCCATGGCTACACAATTTATAAAATCTTTGGGTCATAGCTGAGTGTGGTGGTGTGTGCCTGTAATCCCAATGTCAGTACTTGGGAGGCTGAGACAGGAGGATCGCAGGTTTAAGGCCAGCCTCAGCAACTTAATGAGGCCTTCAGCAACTTAGTGAGACCCTGTTTCAGAGTAAAAATGAAATAAGGCTGGGGTAGCTCTGAGGTAGAAGTCCTCTGGGTTTAATCCCCAGTATCACTCACACACACAAATCTTTGGACCATGATCCAGGGGTTTTCCATGGTACCACACAACATTTGGTTTTTCAATTTGTACCTACATAAATATTTCAACAGAGATTATATTGTTGACAACATTTCCTAATTTCTTCTATTGTAGTTTTGATTTGCTATAAATGGAAGATTTCATACGACTTCTGTGATCACAATTGCATACCAAATCAGATTGATGAAACTTGGATGCAGCCTTGGAAGGAGATTGGACAGCTGGTTTCGGGGCCTTATTCAGGAGATTATCTGACATGGCAGTCGACAACAAAGTTTCTTTTTTTTTTTTGGCTGTACTGGGGATTGAACCCAGTGGCATTCTACCTCCAGGCTACATACCAAGCCCTATTTTTAATTTTTTCTTATTTTGAAACAGGGCCTCACTAAGTAGCTGAGGCTGGCCACGAACCTGGATTCTCTGGTCTCAGCCCCCAAGTACTGGGATTACAAGCGTGCGCCACCACACCCGGTGACAACAAAGTTTCTGAAGTTAGGAAAACCTGCTTCCAAGCCCTGGCCTGGCCTTCATTCGTTTCTCAAGCAATCGTACCCTACATGATTAGGAAATAACCCTGGCATCCGTCTTTTCTGCAATGAGTTTGCCAAATTGTGTGCTGGCCCCGCTCAGAACTGAGACTCAACAGTGAAAACATGAAGAGGATTTCCGTTCGGAAATATTGGAGTAGGAAGAAGCAAGATGTTCTTGGTTTCGTTTCCCCCAAGACCATTGTACTTTAATTGTGTGACATTTCTGTTCCAATTAGAGGCCTGTCTCATATCCAAAGGGTCTCATTTACATCTTGCTGCTGGGCAAGCCTTAGCATCATCTTATCAGTTTTTTTAAAAAATATTACATAATGCATTATGTCTTGATGCAATTTAATACCTCCTGCTGACTGTTCAAAATTGCTAAGCAGAAGGTCAGACCAGATCAGTGAACAGCTACAAAAATGCACAGACAGCTACACAAGCAACAGATAATGAGTACTTAAAAGCAGCCCAAGCCACAAGAAATGGGGAGGGGAAAAGGAATCGGGGTGTTTCCTTAATTCTGTGACTGACTCTTCTATTCATACGAATGGCTGCGGATTGAGACTCATCATTAATTTGTCTTTTGGGGATTGGTTTGTTTTTCTTCTTGTAAAATAGTTTATACATACAGAAGAGTGTATCAAACATACATCCAGTTTTAAAAAATAATTACAAAGGAAACACTTAAAAACCACTCACACCAAGTAGAAACTTGCCATAGTCCCCCCCACAGTCCAGAATCTTCTCCCACTAGATCCAATATCAACCAAAGAGACATGACCCTCAGTTCCTTGCTTGTCTCTGTAGATTTATCTCCCTGATAGTATGCCCCCTAATGATTTGAGCTGGATTTTGTTTATTTTTGAAATATATTCAAGTGAAGTCTATAGAATTCTTTACTTTTGCGACTGCTTCTTTCAGTCAAAGAATCTATTTGTAATATTCATCCATGTTACTAGGTGTATTTATTTATTCTTATGGATATTCAGGTTAATATTGCATTCATGCTTAACAATTTCTATATGTATTGATTTCATATTGATGTCCTTTGGATTATTTCCAGTTTGGGGCTATTTCAAACAGTGTTACTGTGAATATAATCGTATTTATCTCCTGGCTATGTACTTAGACTTGAGTGTATATTTATGGGTAAAAAGCTACATCACAGGGACTGCATACCATCAACTTTATTAGACATACTGAGGCAGGGCAGAGGATCTGGGAACATGAAGAGTTAAAAGAGGCCATCTGAGCTGGGTTGGTGGTGCTTGCCTGTAATCCCAGTACTTGGGAGGCTGAGGCAGGAGGATCACAGATTCAAGGCCAGCTTTAGCAACTTAGCGAGGCCCTGTCTCAAAATAAAAAATAGAAGGGGGTTTGGGAGTGTAGCTCAGAGATAGAATGCCCATGGGTTCAATCCCCAGTAACACACACACACACACACACACGCACACACGCACACACGCACACACGCACATACACACACCATCTATACATCTGTATAAAGAACAAAAGCAGGGAAGGTTAATAAGATATAAAGGTAACGATGACCAGGCAAGGACTATGGAAAGCAAAACAAAACTTCACCCCTTCTGTGGCTGCATTCAGAGGACGACCTGTGTAAACAAGGATGGGGGGGGGAGGCCCCAGGAGAACAGAGTCCACCAGCCCATGAGATAACGATTCAAATTAAGGACTGAAACTGGGTCAAAGACACTGGTCCCCCAAGACCCAATTCCGACAAGGCATAAAAGAGCAGATGGGGAACCTCAATAAGGTAAAAAAGCTCACTCCCAAGAAGTTCAACAGTTCCTCTCTTTGGGGGACCCCTCCCCACCGTGTGTGGGGAGCTGCTCTTGTCTTCTATCTTTCCTTGTCTTAAAAGAAGTGCTCATATTTCTATACCCTTCATTAGTCCCTGGACTTCATTTGTCAAAACCCACTGCACATCATCTGTCAAAATCTACCTGCATCATTTTGGCACCCCAGGTGGGACCAGGAGGGATGGAACCCAGGGGAGGAAGTATCTGGTTACAGTACTAGACTGTTTCTAAAGCATTTCTACCAGTTTTCACTCCCATGAGAGACTTCTGATTGCTCTACTTTCTCACCAACCCTTGAAACTGTCAGAAATACTGTAAGTTTTGCCAACCCAATGAATACATAATGGCTTTTCACTGCAGCCTTGATTTGGATTTTATTGTTTACCTAACAAGTTGATCATGTCTTTTTTTTTTTTGGAAGCCATCTGAAATTTCTATTTGGAAAGAGCTTATTTAAATCCTCTGCCATTTTCTTTCAACTGGGCTATTTGTCTTTGGGGGGATACGTGTATTATTTGGAGTAATGACTGGAAAGACGAAGGAATTAACCATGGGGATACTTAAGGGAAGAACATTCCAGAGAGTCAAAAGTTCCAATGCAAACATCCTGATCCAGAAGCCTGTGTGGAGCAAATAGTGAAGTGGGGAGGACGGGGAGGAGGCTTCGCTAGCCTTTTAGAAATCTTTGGCTGGGATTCTGAATATCATAGAACGTGACTAAAATTTCCACCAGAGGAGAGGCATTCCCTTGATTCCTCCACTCCCCAAACCCTTCTTTTAAATTAATAGACTTTTTTTTTAAAGCAGTTGTAGGTTTGCAGGAAAATTGAGTGGGATCTAACGTCGTGTTAGGAGACTCTGTGCTTCCCTCCCCTGCAAGCCTGGGCTCTGCCAGGTTAGAGATCTTGGCGTCCAGAAGGGGCATACGCTGGATAGAAGGCCCATGAGATCTTATTGAGCTATGTACTGTGTATGCTGCCAGGGTATTTTGAAATCCTTTATACAGACCAACATGTGAGAAGAAGAGCAAGCATATTGGCAGGAGTGGTTGACCCTGAGAGAGGGAGAGGCAGATCTGTTTTTATACAGGGAGGGAAGGAAGGACATTTGTGGTAACCGGTGATCCAAATGATTTTTTTAATTATCTGTATTTTGTTGTTCAATTATTTTTTTTTGGCATTTAAGCTTTAGCTATCATTTTTTTTTTTTTTTGCGGTACCGGGGATTGAACGCAGGGGCGTTCTACCTCCGCGCTACACCCCGGCCCTATTTTTTATACTTTATTTTGAAACCGGGTCTCACGAAGTTGCGGAGGGCCTCACTAAGGAGAGAGAGAGAGAGAGAGAGAGAGAGAGAGAGGGAGACAGGAAGAGAGAGAGAGAGAGAGAAAGAGAGAGAGAGAGAGAGAGCTGAGGCTGGCCGCGAACCCGGATCCTCCGGTCTCTGCCTCCCAAAGTACTGGGATTACAAGCGTGCGCCTCCACGCCTGGCTTTTTAGTTATCATTTTAAAGTTAGGATTTAACTTTTAAGTAACACTATTCCATTTCACATATGGCATAAGAAATGTAAAACAGAATATATTCAATTCTACCCTCCTGTCCTTTGAGTTATTTTCAGATATTTTACTTCTGTATGTGCTGTAAACCCCCCAAAATATTGCCAATATTTTTATTTTAAACAGTCAAATATCTCTTACAGAGATTAAAAACTACCAAAAGTCTTTTAAATATTTCCAAATGTTTACTTTTTTTAGTGCTCTTCATGACTTTGTATACACCAGATATCCAACCCTGAACATTTTCTAGATGGGCATTGTGGCTCACGCCTGTAATCCCAGTACTTGGGAGGCTGAGACCAGATGATCCAGGTTCACAGCCAGCCTTAGCTACTTAGTGAGGCCCTCCGCAACTTAGTACGACCCTGTTTTAAAATAAAGAATAAAAACAGGGCTGGGGGTGTAACTTGGAGGTAGAATGCCCCTGGGTTCAATCCCCAGTTCTGAAAAAAAATTAAAAAAAATTTTTTTTCTGTCCGCTTTATGAATTTTCTTTAATATCTCTCAAAGTGCAGATGTGTTGCTGATCATTTTTTTCAGATTTTGTTTGTCTAAGAATTTATTTCTCATTTTTATTGTTGTAGAAGATACACAACATAAAATTTGCCATTTTAACTGCTTTAGATTCTTTCTTTAAACATTAACCTATTGCAGGGCATTTTTTTTCTCTTCAATTTTTGGCAACTACAAATAAAATTTGCATACAGGTTTTTGTGAAAATGCAAATTTTCCTGGATCACATAGTAAGTATATGTTTAGTTGGTTTAAAGAAACTGCCAAGTTATTTTCCAGAGCGGCTATACCATTTTACCTTCACATAGGACTGTATGAGAACTCGTGTTAAGTATTCTTTGCATTATCTCCATGTGGTCCACAAAGCAATGATGCTGACATTTTGGGAGTGCAATAGCTACTTCACTATGCTTACCTTCTGTTCCATCACCTGTGTTGTTTCTGGGAATTTTTAATGGATTTATTTTCTCCTACGGATGGGTTATATGTATATATGTATAGATTTACCTTTAATTTTTTTTTGGCTTTTTTGAGGGGATACTGAGGATTGAACCCAGGGGCTTTCTACCTCCAAGCTACACCCCAGCTCCAATTTTATTTTTTATTTTGAAACAGGGTCTTGCTAAGCTGCTGAGGGTCTTGTTAAGTTGCTGAGGCTGGACCTGCGATCCTTTTGTCTCAGCCTGCCAAATACTGGGATTACAGGCATGTGCCACCACACTGAGCTACCTTTCTTATATCTGATAATTTTTTGATTAATTGTTGAAACTTTGGAAATTTGATCAGTTGCTAGCTTTTATTGTTTCTTTCAGTAGTGCTTAATTTTCCTCTGTAGCATAGTTAAGTTACTTAGAAAGGTCTTGAATTTTTTGAGCCTTGCTTTTGAGTTCTGTTAAGGCAGAACCAGAGCTGTCTTTAATGCAGGTATAATTTAGCTCCCCTGGTAGGGTGAAATCCTTCTGAGGATTCTACCTGACTTCCTATGTCTAACAAAGTCTTCCCACTTGGCTGATGGGAATTCAAATACTCCCTGTCCCCGCTCCTCGTGTGTGACTACCTGGAATTGTTCTGCTAAACTCCCTTCTGATGGTTCTTCCATTCCTTAGGGGGTTTCTTTTTCCATTCATTCACAGATCTGTACAGAGCCAAAGACCTCTGGAGAGCCCCCAGTTGATTTCACACTTTCTGCAGGAGACCATTCCTTGGTTGTCTGCCTCACAATTTCTAGATGTCTCAGCCTCTTCAAACTCCAAACCCTGTCTCCTGAACTCTATGAGAATGCTGGAGTGTTTGGACTCTCCCTCTGTGACCTACGAACTGAAAACTCTCAGATTTTCAACTGGTGTGATCATAAGCACCCCCCTCAAATTTTCCCCTTCCTGGGAGGAATGTAGGTGTAAGGCCTTTGGGACATTGCTTCCAACTCCCCAGCCCAATACACTGTGCTTAGCTTGTCATGCATCTGACATCAGTTTATTATAAACCTATAATATATAGCTATTATTTTGCTTTAATCAGTTTTTGAATAAACTTAGGAGTTAGAAACACATTTTATATTTTTCAATTAGGTTTTATTTCCAGCACTCTTGATTTCTTTATGGAGATAAAATTTCCAACTAGCAATAATTTCCTTCTGACTCAGGAATTTTCCTTAACATTTCTTGTGTGACAATTTGCTGGCACTTAATATTTTATGTTTCTATGTTAAGATGTTTTTTTAGTACTTTTGAAATACTGAATCATTATCTTCTGGCTTATGTAGTTTCTGATAAGATATCTGCTGTCATTCTTAAGTTTTTATGTGTGTGTGTTTAATATGCCTTTTAAATCTCTACCTTCTTTTAAGGTATTTTTTAATATCATGGGTTTTAGTAGTTTTATTATTATTTTCATTGGTGTCATTTTTTCTTTTAGTGTTTATTCTGTATAGGGTTTGTTGAGTTTCTTGAAACTGTTGGTTTATAGTTTTCATCAAATTTGGAAAAACTGTAGCTATTACTTCTACAAATATTTTTTTCTGACCCTTCTTTTCTAGCACTATAATCCCTCATAGATGAAAATAATTGATACTGTTCCATGGATCACTGAATAGTTATTTTTTAAGTCTTTTTCCTGATTGTGCTTCCATGTGGACAGTTCCTATTGCTCTATCTTCAAGTTCTTTGATCTTGCTTTATAAAGTGTTTGGTTGTTAATCCTTTCTAACATATTTTCATTTTAGAGGTTTTTTCATCAGCATAAGCTTGATTTGAATATTTTAACATCCTCCATGTTTATTTCACAATATTTATATTTCCCTTTACATCACTGAGTATATGGAACATCTTTATAATTACTTTATAATTATTTGAATGTCTTTTTCTGCCTATTCTATTATCTCTGTTATTTCTGGGTCTGTTTCTATTAAGTGTGGAACTCATTTCTTGTATTCTGTGTATATAATAACTTTTGAGTGGCATCTGCTTATTTGACATTAAGTGCTAGATTTTGTTGTATTCCTTTAAAGAATATTGGAATTTTCTTTCTTGCAGCAGTTGAATTACACATGCATATGTTTGATCTTTTTGAAATTTGTTTCTACCTCTTTTAGGGTAAACCTAGAGCAGTCATTGATTTGGAGCTAATTTAGCTGTATTTTTTTTTAGAGGGAGCTTAAGTGATTGTTGGTACTAGGTAACTATGGGAATTGTAGTCTTACAGCTTCCTGGTAATAGTTTTTCCCTTGAAAGTAGCTCTGGTCTACCCTTTTTGGGTTTTTCTTACACATTTTTTTTAATGGTTTTCAACCAAAGACTCAAGGGGATCCTTATGCAGATTTCTGGAACTTTCTCTGTGTAATTACCTCTTCTTAGAATTCTCCTTTGCAATTATACATGCCTCAGCTTACCCAAACACCAATTTCTTAACTCCCCAAGATCGCTGGGCTCTATTTTTTCCTCTCCTTATCCCCAGTTCAGAATTAGCTTAAGAAGACAATCTTTTCCCTCTTCTTAGGCTCACAGTCATATGCTATCTCTTGTCCATGTCTGAAAAGAGTAATTGTCTATTTTTTGTCTAATATTTGAATTGTTTCTAGCAGAAGGGAAATTCTTGATTACTTTATTCTCTTATGTTTGAAAATGCAAATCTCCTAGATATTTTTATTTTCCCCTTCTATTTCTTTATATGACTTGCTAACTTGAACTTCTTTTATTCTGTTCTTGGCAGCTGTTTTACAATAAATTTAGGACTTTCTATGTGGTTCTATAAATGCCCATTGTGTTAATTTTGCTCCATATTTCCAGTCTGTAGGGTTCTTTTTGATTTTATCATCTAGATGTTAGTTTTCTTTTTATTGATTGCTATTCACTAACTGTTTAATATCTCTTCTTGATTCAAGTAGTTGCTAAAATGTTGAACAATTTCAGAGTAACGGAGACTAGCATTTTGGTTAACTGTGACATAGTAATAAAATATTTCACACCTGGTTTAACTACAAATTGTCAAGTGGTGAGGCAGTCCCTGAGCAGCAGCAGCTGCTGGGCTTGCTTGACACATCGCCATAGATTCTGTTGGTAAGGAGCAAGAGGGCCCTCCTGGATTCGGATGGCTTGTGGTCCATGACACAGCAGGCAGCATGGGCTTCGTGTTCACACCAGTTATCCTTGCCTCTCTGATCCCAAGTGAAGGTGATGCAGAACAGGCCACAGGGAAAGGCTGTTTTACATAACGGATCATCGCACCTGCGGGACATTCAGCTGGGAAAACTCTCAAGTTTATAAGGGACATTCGGCAAATGCCTATCATCCCTTCCAGAGACATTATCTTTATTACACTAGAATATGCACAAATCTAGGGAGAGTTGGGAGGCTCTTTTATTATGATCTATCTCCATATATAATCGTTGTTAAATTGGCTGTAAATGTCTTTGCTCAGAAGACTTGGAGCACGTGGAAATGCCAGATGTGGAGAGAATTATCTTGACAAAACATGTAAGTCTTTTATTAACTGTAATGGCTTCTTTTTGTGTAAAATTAGGACAAAAAACACATGTAGTTAAAATTATTCTTGAAGAGTTCTTAAATAATCATGCAAAAGTATCATATATAGGAACTTGTATATAAAATCACAAATGTTAATAACTATACCAGATCTATACGTGGTGAGACCATGAACATGGCTGTCATACACACTCCTTTCTGCCTGTTACTAGTAAATATATTTTTTCAATTTTGCCCAGTGTTGAGTTTGAGCAAGTTACTTTGGGATATGATAAAACTTCAGTGTACTGCATATGTGTCTGTTTTCTCTACAAAGATATCATGAAGAAATATGCCAATGCCTTTTTAAATCTTTCTTTTCCCCTGAGAAACCAGGGGTTGAATCTGGGGCCTCATATAAGCTAGGTAAGTGCTCTACCACTGAGCTACATCCCCTGCTCCTTTTAGGTTTTATTCTGAGACAGGGTCTTGCTAAGTTGCCCAGCCTGGTCTTGAACTTGTGATCCTTCTGCTTCAGCCTCCAAGTAGCTGGGATTACAGGCATATATCACCAGGTCCAGCTTGAAAACTCATTTTCTTTATTATACTGGTGGAATTTCCCTAAATTTACAGTTTGGGGGCCCAATAAAAAGAAAATGTAATTGGTTTGACATGACCAATTCTTAGTTGACTCCTAACAATCCCTAAGGATAACTATTCCCTTTGGCATGTACCCAAAATTGCATATAAAAATATATCTTCTGTGTTTGGGGGCATCTGCTTTACCTTCTGTTCCAGTCAGCATTCTTGCAGCTGTAATCTAAAAGATTGATCACATAACTTAGAGGAAAGAAGATTATTTTTTTTAAGTTCAGTTCAGTTCAGTTCATGAGAGGCCGGGACCACTGATCTCAGGGCATGGTGGCAGGAGGTGGATAGAGGGAGAGCACATGGACTGTGCTCCTCACATCATGGAGACCAGAAGAAAGAGAGAGAGCAGGGGAAGGAGGAGCCATTTATATAATTCTCAAGGCTTCACCCCCAGGGATCCATCCCTTCCAGGCACACCCTACTGGCCTGGGTCACCACCCAGATAAACCCATTACAATGGATTTATTCACTGCTGGGATTGCAATCCTCATGACTCAATTATATCAGCTCCAAATATTAATAAATGAGCTCTTTAGGGGACATTTCATATCTAACTATAACTACTTCTTTGGACTTTGATTTCTGTTTGTGCCAGGTAACCTCCAAAGAAAAGCCTTTACCCTTTCATGGCATGGTAGGGGTCTCTCTGTTTTCTTACTTCATGCCAACCCCACAAAGAGGTGATAGCCACAGTATGAATTTGAGAACAAACATCATATCAGTTAGCTGTCATAGTTGGCTTTTGAGAAGTTCTAGTTTTAACATAAATTTTTCTTAGTTGAGCCACTTCACTAAACACTTTGGAGAAACCAGATAAAGTAGTAAAAAGTAAGACAGTAAAAAAGTTACGTGATGCTCATGTTTAGTATTCTAATCAGTCAACCTATCTTTTAAACAATTACCATGATCTTCATGGCATTGCACATTTAGTGAAAGCCTACCATATTTGAGACCTGCCTAGGTTCCAGGGATATTTAAAAATAAAGGAAAACATGTGGTAAGTTAAAAAACAGTAAAGGGTTTGAACAATTCAGCAATAAAATAGATGTCACAATGCAAAATCATCAATGAATTGCTTGGGTAATGATTTTGGTCAAAGCTCTGCTGCATAATGGCTCTTACTTCAAGCAGGCATGTTTTGGGGAGATGTTTACAGAAATGGGGTGTGGATGGGCGGAGCACAGGTGGGGAAGATAGAAACAGGTCTTAATGATGAGCATCCCATTGTTAATAAAAATAGAGAGGGGAGATAGTGACTAAACAGTTTGAGGGGCACATGGCTTTAAAGAAAGGCACTAAAGCTGGGTGCACACCTGTAATCCCAGTACATGGGAGGCTGAGACAGGAGGATTGTGGGTTTGAGGCCAGCATGTGGTAACTTAGTGAGATCTTGTTTCAAAATAAAAAATGAAAAGGGCTGGGGGTGTAGCTCAGAGGCAGAATGCCCCTGGGTTCAATCCCCAGTAACACACACACACACACACACACACACACACACACACACACACACCAAAAAAGTCACTAAATAGAGAAACAGAAAGAAAGCTTGTAGCTAAGTAGTTCAGGGCTCTTAACACCAACCTAAGGAGGATGCGCAAGGAGGGTAGCAAAAGATCTTTCCTTAAGTTTTGGGAAGAGAAAGGAGAAGCTGAGGATGACTCTGTCTTGTCATAAAAGGAACAAAAGCCAAGTGTAGTAAAGTCGAGCCTTTCAGAGCCAACCCCTCAAGAGCCTGTGTTCTTTGGGTCTAGGGCTAGTTCTTTATTCTACGTACAACTTTCATTCAATTTCCTAAAGAATAAGTACCCAAGAGCCTGGAGATGGAGGCACACGGTCTACAAACTTAATCGATAATAGAATTTTAAGTCATTGAAGGGCGCCTTTTCTGAATCCCGTGGAAGACATTGCTTGGATTTAAAATGTCTGCCACCCAATGAGAATGGACATAGATATTCTGGCAGTGAGCGCGACGTTCTACGTTGAAAGCAAAGCAGAGGAGTGTTGGGAGGCATTGTGGAGAAGGGGGTGCTCAAGGAAAGACAGGACGTGAGGGACAAGTGGGGGGAGATCAAGGGCTTGAGACCCTAAAAGCCGGAGCAATGGCGTCTGGTTTGAGGACCAGGGGCCCAGCGTGGATGGAGTCTGGTAGGCCAGGAGGAGAGAGATTAGGAGATAGGTTGAAGAAGTGGAGACAGAGGGGTCACACAGGGCCTTGGAGGTCTGGAGAACTACTTTTCTCACAACAAGGTGGGAAACTACTGGAGGCGTTGGAGAAGAGAAGTGGCGACATGTACCCCCATTTATACTACCGTATTTCCTTGCATTGAAGATACCTTAAATTTTAAGACACATCCTTATTTTGTGCATCACTCAAAGGACAAAGAAAAAACAAAGCTACTGTACAAACTATGGCACTAAACTTTTCTTTTTGTTTGTAATTCTCATCTTGATTCCAGAAATGTTAAAATATGAGAACAAAGCAAATCAAAAAAGTGTTTTGGAAACATAAAATGTGGTACATTTTCTGAAGAGTATTCTGTCTGCTTCAATTGATCAGAGACTGTAGGGGAGGCTATCGCAATAAAACCAGCAAGGGATAACTGTGCTTGGACCAGACAGGTGTGTGAAAACTTATCAAACTTTGGATGTATTTGGGGTCAGAGAAAAAGAACCTCTGAGATTTTTTGGTCTTGGCAACAGCAAGTTGTCATTTACTAAGATGGAGAAAACTATGGGAGGAACAGATTTCCTGGGGACAATCAGAACTTTGTTTTAGATGTGGTTGGGAGTCCTTTCAGACTTCCATGGGGAGATAATGAGACACACACACACACACACACACACTCAGTTCTCATTATTTGTGAATTTGGTTTTTCACTAAAATTTATTTGTAAACCCCAAGAGTATTCACAGTCATTCCTGTACGTGTGTGGGGTGGTGGAAAACTCAGGGTGCTTGATGCACACGTTCTCAGCTGAGATCAAAGAAAGAAATACTTTGTGTTCTTGTTCCATCTTTCATACTGTAAACAACTGTCTTTTTGCAGCCCTACTTAGTGCTACATGTTGTGCATGTTTGTGCTTTTTTTTGGGGGTGATTTTTCTGTTCAAAATAGTTTCCAAAAGTAGTGCTGAAGTGTACTGTCTAGTGTTCCCAAGTGTCATAAGGCTGTATGTCCCTTACAGAAAAAATATGCATATTAGATAAGCTTCATTCAGGCATGGAATATAGTGCTATAGGCCATGAACTCAATAACAGTGAGCCAGCAATACATGTTAAATAAAGCATCTTTAAAAATAAACACACATAAAACAAGGTTATATATTGATTGGTAGATTAAACTGTTATTACTGGAAGCTCACAAAAAAACTAACCGTGTATTTCCCTTAGGAGCAACGATTCAGTATTTGCTAATTCTGTGCTTATGACAACTTTATAGACTAGATCTACAATAAATAATGAGAATTGGCTCTACGTATTCTAGAGTTATAAAGTTCAAGATGACATTAAGGCTAGATTGGAGGTCCTCAGTGTATATTCACATTTAGAAATCATCTTATTCCACAGTTTACACAGATTTGAAAGAAACAAGGAGATAGATAATCACAAAATTGAGGATATTTAGAAACTTTTATCGTGTTTTCAGGGCAATACTATGTCTGTTGAACATAATAATGAAATGGGATTGAATTTTGTGTATCTGTTTTTAAATTTTCCAACATTTCATTTTATCTCATTTAAAAAAATGTCCATCTGTGATAGATGGGGGGAATAGTTCTTCAGCACACATAGTTTGAGAAAGTCTGCTCTAGAAGATGGTTCTACTCTATCCTTGTCCACTTTCTAAATGCCGAGTTTTGAGCCAGATATTAGCACAAGAAACTTTAAAGTAATGAACAAATGGTAAGTTTAGATTTCTACTTCCTGGTCTGGCACGTAAGGAGAGCTTGGAAGTTGCTACTTCATCATGAGGTTCCGAGTCATAGGAACACACGTGCACGGGGCTCTTGGTGCGCTTCTCTCCGGATTCCATCCCACTCCCCTTCCCGGTACATTTTTGAGATTAGTATTGATAATTTTGTATATGTTCATAGAATTATTTGAACTGTTGGCTTTATCAAGTCTTCTCCCCCAACCCCCCCCATCGCTCCACTAAAGTCTTTCCTCCTTTATTTGAAGTTCCAATTTCTCTCTAGCTTCCACATATGAGAGAAAACATACAACCAATAAAAGTGTGTATATATAAAAAAATACCCTAAGACACAGGATTGTCTCCTCCATGCTCTATCCCCTCTTGCCCAGTGCTGACCATGTAAATAACAAGAAGGTTCTAGATCAGGGGTTGGCAAATAGTCTCTGTGACAGTTACTCAGGTCTTTGATGGAACAAAAACAGCCTTAGCTATCATTGTAGCAAGACACAATGCATTCTGATAAAATTTGATCTATGGATGCTGAAGTTTAAATTTTATATACATAAAAAAGTAAATGTTACTCCATAACAAGAAGTAAAACAAAACAAAACAAAAGAACTGAGCAAATTGTAAAATAAACAACTCTTAGAAAAATGAGGTCACTGGGTAAACCATTGCCCCCTAAATTGGAGAGTCAGGCAGATATGGCAAACCACAATTTAGTGGAGTAGAAATAGAGCAAGAGATTGTGTGTGTGTGTGTGTGTGTGTGTGTGTGTGTGTGTGTGAAGTCAGGGTATGTATGGGAATGCTCTGTACTTTGTATTCAATTTTGCTGTGAACCTAAAACTGCTCTAAAGGTATGAAATCATTCTAGAATAAATAACGAAAGCGCGTGAGATAAACAATGAAGACACCTGAGCCAAGACTTGTATTCACATGTGCTGAACGCCAGCCACATTGCATGATCTGGGAACCTGATGGGTGTGCAGACTCTCAGGCCTGACCCAGGCTTACTGAATCAGATTTGCATATTAACATGATCCTGTCTGATCCGTATACATATTAAATATGAGAGCAGCACTAAGTTAGAGGTGCATGATTATGATCAAATACAAAGTTTACATGAGTAAGTTGGTAGACTTACGGCAGCAGCCTCAAGAAGTCACAGCATGCCGGGCATGGTGGCGCATGCTTGTAATCCCAGTACTTTGGGAGGCAGAGACCGTAGGATCTGGGTTTGTGGCCAGCCTCAGCGCTCTCTCTCTCTCTCTCTCTCTCTCTCTCTCTCTCTCTACTTAGTGAGGCCTCCGCAACTTCGTGAGACCCGGTTTCAAAATAAAGTATAAAAAATAGGGCCGGGGGTGTAGCGCGGAGGTAGAACGCCCCTGGGTTCAATCCCCGGTACCCCAAAAAAAAAAAAAAAAAAAAAAAAAGAAGTCACAGCACCCACGAGCAGGGTCAGATCAGAATGGGAGGGAGCGCATATGGATGTTTGCATCTGGTAGGAGTTATTTGTTTTACTGGTTTGGAAAAACGTAAAGACCCCTTAGTCTTCTAAATCCCCAGAGCTGGGAGGCAGAGCCCCCGTTCCTCCTACAGAGTTCTCAGCAAGAACCTTCACAACCCCATGGAAGGCCACAGGGCATGAGCTCTTTCTCTGTGTTCAGAAAGAGACCGGCTGTTTGCAGGCGCTTCCTTAGGCGTATTTAGTGATGAAAAATCTTACGAATGATCACAGGAAGACATTAGGACCTTGTTAATATTTTCTTTATATTTTTATTAGTGCATTGCAGTTATATATCATAGTGAGGTTCAATGTGATACAAGCACACATGCACACATCCCTTGGTGTATGCATCCCACCCCATTCCCCCTCCTCCCTCCTGGTACACGTTAGTAAGATTGCTCTTGACATCTTCATATATTGCCATAGTATTATTTGAACCGTTTCCTTCCTCAATCCTCATTTATATTGTAGAAGGAATGTACAGGATTTCTTGTAGCTGGAAACCGAATATTGTCCTGATGAGGTGGCATGATTGGAACAGCCTTTCAGAGGAGACTCACATGCTTCTATTCCCAAGACCATGGGAAGACAGTCTCAAGAGAAAGTCCGTAGCTGGGCGTGGTGGCGCACACTTATAATACCAGTACTGGGAGGCTGAGACCAGAGGATCCGGGTTCCCAGCCAGCCTCAGCTACTTAGTGAGGCCCTCCACAACTTAGTGAGACCCTGTTTCAAAATAAAGAATAAAAATAGGGCTGGGGGTGTAGCCTGGAGGTAAAATGCCCCTGGGTTCAATCCCCGGTACCACCACCACCAAAAAAAAAAAGTCCAATTGTGATCTATTCCAATGACATCTTCATCGTCTTTGGACAAATGCTCTGTCTCAGAGAGCCCTGATCGCTGTCTCTCTGAGGAGGAGGTGATGCTCTGGGCAATTCAATCAAATTCCAATACCCTTATTATTACACCTGTCAGGGGCATCATCGTTTAAAACAACACGTTCTACACGATCGTGAGGAGAGCCAAGGTATCCGTCAGCAGAATGGTCAGGTTGTATTTACTCAATATGGCATCGATTCTCTAAATGAAAAGGAACATACTGCAGGTTCGGGGAGGCTGGCCGCGCCCTCTCCTTCTCCTCCTGCCAGAACTGAAATGAACAAAGAAAGTAAAAATAGAGGAGAGCCAGAAACTGCGGAAGGGGTGCTACTCATTGTCTCAAGGGGCAAAAGAGCCTCTGCTGGTGTCACACAGATGGGACCAGGATGGAGGCAGCCACAGAGGTCTAACTCAAGTCTTCCACAGGAAATGCTGGAAGGTCACCTGGAGCTAAAAAAAGAGTGTGGAATTGTGGGTAGAGTGTAGGAGAAAGAGAAAAAGCCAGGAAGGGATGGAGGGAGAGAGGCAGGGATAGATATATAGATATAAATATAATGGTGGCTCATGCCTGTAATCCCAGTACTTGGGAGGCTGAGACAGGAGGATCACAGGTTCACAGCCAGCCTCAGCAACTCAGTGAGGCTCTCAGCAACTTAGTGAGACCCTGTTTCAAAATAAAAAAATACGCTTGTAATCCCAGTACTTTGGGAGGCGGAGACCGGAGGATCCGGGTTCGCGGCCAGCCTCAGCGCTCTCTCTCTCTCGCTCTCCTTAGTGAGGCCCTCCGCAACTTTGTGAGACCCAGTTTCAAAATAAAGTATAAAAAAATAGGGCCGGGGGTGTAGCTCGGAGGTAAAACGCCCCTGGGTTCAATCCCCAGTACTGCAAAAAAAAAAAAAAAGAAAAAAGAAAAGAGGACTGGGGTGTAGCTCAGAGGTAGAATACCCACTGGGTTCCATCCCCAGTACTGCACACACATGCATAATAATAATAAAAATAAATATAGCAGCTGGAGTAGTGGGAGATAATGCTGGAGAGGATGTTTGTGCTTAGAGTGGGAGGATCTCCAGTGGTTGAGAGCCCTAGACTCTGAGGCCGTCCGTCTCCAGGAGTCACATCTGCTCTGCCTTGAACACATTGCTTAGCTCCTGCCCACCTCAGCTTCTTGCCTGCAAAATGAGGCTTCTAATGATTCCTAGAATGTTTATTCCTATGTAATATTTTTAAACTTTCAATATTATGGTAAAATAGCACATATCACAAAATTTACTATCTTAATTTTTAAGTGTACAGTTCAATAGTACTAAGTACAATTATAATGTACAACCATCACCGCTGTCTACTGCTTGTCTCCATAACACTATTCATTTTGTAAAACTGAAAATCCATGCCCATTATATAAAAGCTCCTCATTCTCCTCTCTCCTCAGCCCCCAGAAGCCACCATTCTGCTTATTCTGTCTATGAATGTGACTCTTCCAAGTACCTCATATAAGTAGAATAATATTAATCTTTTTGTGATTGGCTGATTTCACTTCATGCAATGCCCTTCAAGGTTCATCCATATTGTAGCATGTGTCAAGATTTCCTTTTTGAAGGCTGAATAATATTCTATTGTATGAACAGACCACATTTTGCCTACCCATTCCATCAAAGGTGTTCTAGCTGCTTCTACATTTTAGCTATTGTGAATAATGCTACTCTGAACAAGGGTGTGCAAATGTCTCTTTGAGAGCCTGCTTTCTGTTCTTTTGGGTATATATCTGGCAGTGACATTGCTGGTCATGTGGTAATTAAAAATTTATAAGTTACTGAGCATTCATCAGGGTGCTTTCCTTGGGGGCTGCACAATTTCATATTTTCTGCCAGTGGTACACCAGGGTTCCAGTTTCTCCACATCCTCACCAAACTTGTTAATTGTCTCTCTCTCTCTCTTTTTGTGGTGCGAGGGAGCCAACCCAGGGCCATTCTACCTCGGAGCAACACCCCCAGCCCAGTTTTATTTTTTATTTTGAAACAGGGTCTCACTAAGTTGCTGAGAGACTCACTAAGTTGCTGAAGCTGGCCACGAACCTGCGATCCTCCTGTCTCAGCCTCCCAAATACTGGGATTACAGGCATGCGCCACCACACCCGGCTGTTAATTGTCTTTTATAGCAGCTATTCTAGTAGGTGTAAGATGGTATCTCAGTGGTCCTGACTTCCATGTCCCTAAGGATTAGTGATTCTGAGCATCTTTTCACATGCGCATTGGCCGTCTGTGTAAACCCTCATCATAAGTTCCTTAAACTGCTATCCGTAACAAGCCCAGAATCATCATGGGCATGTATTATTTGGCTATTGTTACTGTTGTCATTACCTCAACAAGTAGTGAGGCCCTTACTGTGCAGTTTAAAGAAACCATTAAAGTGTTCTCAGCAAGGCAACACCTGATCAATTTTGTGTTTCAAAAATAGCCCTGGCCTCACTATGGTGAATGGAGCCCAGGGATGTAAAATTGGAGGACCACATATGCATCAATTTCCTTCATCTCTCCTCATGTTGGATAACGAGGATCGGGCCAATCTGACATTTTATTTTGCCTTGTTCATTTTCCATCACAGATATATTGCCGGGAAGAGTGGTACTAAGATCTAAAGATGCCGGAGATATTTAAAGTGCAGAGAGGTACACTGCCGCTATGTCGAGGCATCGATACCCAGTTTTTCTTATTGTTACTTTCTCTAGGGAGCCCCCCTCCCCACTGACTAATGCAAACCATCAGCATCTTTTCTGGAAGCGTGGTAAACATTTTAATCTTTGTGGCCTGATCTTGATGGAGAGCAGATAAACCAAATCCTCCTTCTGCTGGCAACACAATCAATAGCAAAAGGAGAAAATGAAAAGCACTTAAGCCGGGCTTCCTGAATGGATACTCCCAAGAAACACAGGCATGCTTTTGGCCCCGAAATGTGATCTTGGGGATTTGAATCTTTTATAGAGCAGTCACAAATGGCTCGGGAAAGGGATTAGAGACAGAGTTGCTGGGAATGACGGAGATTACAGGGTCACTGCTGAGGTTGACGAAAGCAGAAATATCTCCAGAGGAAATGTAAATGGGCAGAAACAGTGTTCTCTGTGAAATGTCCAGGGCAGGCCTTGCGAGGCAGTGACCTGCTCTTTTATCTGCTACATGGTTTTGAACGCCTGACAGCGCCCCTTACCTCCTCTAAAATAAGAGATTAGCAGACATCTGAAGTCCCACAGTCAGATATTGGGTTCATTCAGTCAGGGCACCCTGTGGGAGTCACTGGTCACCTCTCTGATGCTGTTCAGTCCTTGCCTTAGTTGAGAAATCCTAACATTCCTTTTGCTTTGATTTTGATTCTCTCTCTCTCTCTCTCTCTCTCTCTCTCTCTCTCTCTCTCTTTTGCAGCACTGGGATTGAACCCAGGGGCATTCAACCTCTGGGCTATACTCCCAGCCCTATTTTAACCCTCTGCTTTATCCTCAAAATTTAGTCGATTGGACAAATATATATTTATTGTTTTGTAAGTCTGTGGTGTAGGTAGAATGTTGAGGTTTGCACAAATCTTCCAAGACTGGTGATTAGTGAGAAAGTCCCCAAGGGCCAAGACATCTCAGAAGGAGGGATCTGAGGTCTCAACCATATTCTACATAAAGCTCTTCTGCATTTGCATGCAATCTTGGAAGATCAGGATTTTTATTTATTATTATTATTATTATTATTATTACTATTATTTTGCGGTACTGGGGATTGAACCCAGGGGCATTCTACCTCCGGGCTACACCCCCCAGCCCTATTTTTATTCTTTATTTTGAAACAGGGTCTCACAAAGTTGTGGAGGGCCTCACTAAGTAGATGAGGCTGGCCGCGAACCCGGATCTTCCAGTCTCAGTCTCCCAAATACTGGGATTACAATTGTGTGCCACCACTCCTGGCTTGCTTTGATTCTTGTGATTCAACCCTTTTCTGGATTTTCTCTTCTCTCTCTAACTACTTTTCCTAAATATCCTTTGCAGGTATCACTCCTTGGCGGTCTCTTGGTTACCTCTGTTTTTTTAGGGTTTCAACTCAGCCTACTTTTCTTCTCACCGTCCATCTGCATGCTCCCCCACACCTTCCCTGGCCCATCTCCTGCCCTCCACGCCCCACTTAACTGTCGATCATCCTTACCTGTCCCCTCTTGAGCTCCAGACTCATAAATTCCAAACTCTTTATGGATGTTCCTCAGATATCCCAACCTTCCATATGTATAAAATCATAAACTTTCCCTGAGAAACAGATCCCACTGCTGACTTAGTCCTCGAGCCGGAGGTACTGTATTTTGTAAACCATTGATTCTTGTCTTTATCAATTTAAGGAGTTAACAAACACAGTTGTTTCCATCTTCCAAGTTGTTCTTAGACCATGCTCTTCTGTTTCTCCTGGTCCATCAGCTTCGTCTCTCACCCTGGATCATTTCAACAGCACCTCATTTGGTCTCTGATTCTAATCTTGTGGTCTTCTAGTACAGATTCCAGAGTGATTTTGCTAACGTACAAATCTAATGAGATTATCAGCCGCGACTGCTTCCAATTCTTTCAAGATTTTTAAGTACAGCCATGTGTCACATAACAGTGTTTTGGTCAATGATGGTCCACATATGATCATGGTCCATAAGATCATGCTGAAGCTGAGAAATTTCTGTTCCCTAACAGTGTTGTATCTGCGCTAATGTCACAGGGCAGCACATTGCTCATGGCTTTGTGATGATGCTGGGAAAAATAAAGATATTGTGTTGACAGTCATATGAAAGTATAGCACAAGCCTGGTGCGCTAACGCATGCTTGTAATCCCACTATTTGGGAGGCTGAGACAGGAGGACTGTAGTTTTGAGGCCAGCCTTGACAAGTTAGTGTGACCCTCAGCAACTTAGCAAGACCCTGTTTCAAAACTTAAAAAAACAATAAATAAGAAGGGCTGGGGGTGTAGGTTGGAGGCAGAATGCCCCTGGGTTCAATTCCCATTAAAAAAAAGTATAGCATATACGATTATGTACAGTATATAACACTTGATAATGTTAATAAATGACTTTGTTACTGGTTTATGTATTTACTACACCATACTTTTAATTATTATTTCAATCATGCACATACTTATAAAAATATTTACAGTGAAGCAATATGTCATGTTACATTATTAGCAGTTTATAACAAATAAAAAATAAATAAACTAAAATAAAAATAAGAAAAGCTGGGGGTGTGGCTCAGAGGTGGAATGCCCCTGAGTTATATCTCCAGTACCAAAAAAAATTAGTTTATGACATTAAAAGGTTATTAAGTCCTGAGTAATTGAATTTTCAGAGAAGATGGCATTAAGTACCTTCCAGAAGAGTTTCCAACTGTGTTTAATTTCCTTCATGCTATGTTTAGCACAGAATTAAGCACATTAATTATATGAATAGAATTGTTGTGAACTATATGAATGGCTTTGTATCCATTTTGAAATTTAATGTAACAAAGCTTTGTAAACCTTAATATATCTCAACTCATGCTTTTTTCCCCCAAATCTTATTTCTGTCTCTTCTAGCCCAAAGCAGTTATGACCTCTTTGCAAGCCCATGAGCCGCATACTCTGTCTTCCTGTCCCTCTATATTTAGGCTACCTTCAGTCCCTGTTGATTTCACCACTGAATATCCACTTGACCCTTCTTCAACCACAGGGTTTTTGCACATACTCTTCCCTTCGCTTGGAAAGTGTTTCTTTCCATTGTCTATTTAGCGTCCACATATCCTTCAGCTCTCCACTCAAGATGTCAGTTTCCCTAGGAGGTTTCATCGATTCTCCAGTTTCAATCATGTCCTCTGCCTTCTGCACCTACAGTTTTCCTTCACTTAGCCTTGTATGTGTGTCTGGGTATGAAAGCATGACTATTTGGTTAGTATTCATCTTCTCCACTAGGCTGTAACTTGCTGCAAAAGTAGAAACTATGTCTACTCTTGTTCAACTACAGATCATCAGTGTCTAGAGTATTACCTGCCACATAGTTGGCACTCCATGTATTTTTGCTAAATTGTGAATAATAACTCTTACCTTAGGGATCAACTAATAGTCTAGTAATGCAGCTAGCATGACTGCCCAAGGACATTGCAATAGCCCTGAATGCACCTACTTGACCCAGATGGATGAATCAATGCTGTTTCCCTGGGAAGTCTCCCTTGATCAAAGCACCCCAGGCTGTTCATATATATAAATGTGATATTTTTTTCCAAATGAGTGAACTCCATTGTGCTGGGTGGAATCTACTTTATTGCTGTGTAAATGCCTTAATACCATCTAGCCAGATTCTGAAAGGTTTCAGACCTGTTCACTAATTAAAACAGTTTCCACCCAACATTTATGACTCAGTCCTTTCCCCTGAAGATGTGATCACACACTGGATTCAAAGCTGAATCCTGAGAACACTCAGTGGTGCAAGGGAAGGGATACAAGGGAATGGGTACAAGGGAAGGGGAAGGGCAAGAAAGAAGTGAATCTATGGAATTACTGTCATAAACAATGTGTATATATGAGATTATACCAATATCATTCTCAGTGCAACATGTGGGGGAGGAGGTGGGGGGGAGGGACACCAAGAGCTGTGTGCATGTATGTTAACACCAAACTGATACTCATTGTGATGTGAGACTACAATGCACCAATAAAAACATATTAAAAAAAAAAGCTGAATCCTTGCTATCCCTGTGCACCTCACCCTGGCAGGTTAAGTCTATTTCTAACCCCACTGGGCTTGGGGTGCTGAAGTGTGGCGTTTTCCCTCCACATACGCTCCTCTTGTCTGCAGCAGCTCCTCCAGCTTGGGAGTGAGGAGAAGCAGTAGGGGAGGGAGACATTCCTTCTTGTTCTTAACTTGCTCCAGGTTTCCTGGGAAAGAGAAAAGCTCATGTACCAGTAGTTTATTTTGAAATCCAGAGAAATGAAAATGAGGGAAAAGGATGAGTTATGCAGAGACGAAAGGAGAACAAGGGTGAGAGGAGGCATTAGCAAAATGATCACAGCTCTGTAACGGGTGCAGGTATGCATGACGTTCAAGAAAGGCCACATGTACTGTTATGTCAGGACTGTCCATACGAAGGGCATAGGAGTTTATCTGCCAGCTCCCCTCCAGGCTCATCTCTTATTGACTGAAGCCTGCGCCACACGCATTAACTTTCTTACACTTCTAGGCGGCACCAACTGACTCCTGCACTTACTTGTTGGGGAGGCCACAATCCCTGTGAGTCTGGCACAGTGACCTTTATTCCACTCCCTGAAACTCCACACAGGGCTCTTGCATTTGTGGGTAGAGGTGGTAGCAGCAGGGAACTAGCACCATGGCTGGCAGCGCTACACTAGCATTTGTTAGGTTTGTGCTGCCAGGAAGCAAGGCGGGCACCCGGATCCCAGGTGGTGCATAGATTAAGCCAGTGTGGATCATCGCTAGTGCCACTTCTGCATGTCACACCCCTTGTGATATCCAGGTTGTCCCTTGATACAAGGTGCCTTCAGGTCTCCCCTGAAAGGGAAACTTCAAGCCTTGAAAGTTGATGTCAAGTTTCAAAGTCCTGTGAAGTGTTGTAGTAAACTAAGCTACAGCTACCGTTGGTTCTGAGATTTTAATTGGTAGTTGTCCATGGTAGTGATCAGAAGCCCTTTCTGTTCTGATGAGCCTCAGTAGATTTTGTTGGGGAGTGACCAGACCCAGCTGCAGGCAGGTCTTGACCTTACAATGCAGGGTCTTTTCCCATCAGCTCTGTGTCTTGCCATCATTCCACGACAACAGAAATCACTCTTCTCAACATCTTGTACGCTCAATATGAATCTCTGGAGTATTCTGGAGGAGTCTTCAATGTCAAACTTCATATTAATAAAGTCATCTTATGTTAGAGACATGAATTGGAAGTCTAAAAGAGGTGCTTATCGTATCTGTACCCCAAGTAAGTGAAGTTAATTACATCAGTTATAAATGACTTTCAGTAAGATAATGAGATTAAAGGATGACTGATTTCAAAGGCAAACAAAAATAGATTGGGCTTCTGTGATATGGCTTGTCGTATTGAATTCTTTGGGACCTGAAGGAAAAAGGTTGCACAGGGGTTTAGTTTTGTGTGGTCAACGCCATCCCACTCTGTGTTCTTCCCCTCTGGGGAACTCTTTGTTTGGCCAAACTTGCCTATCTTTTAAAATGTTTAACTCAAGAGTGTGCTGAAGATGTCATTGCCTATCAAATTCTTAAATGTGCCAAGACCTTTCATCAGGAAATCAAACTATTGTAGAGTTGGTACTGAGCTCTAAAACTGGGGATTAGAATTCCTCATGGTTCCCAACCACATGAAAGACTCACTGCTCTTTGAACGATGATGTGATCTTCTCCAAGGCCCAAGTGGTGCCAAGCACTCTGGAACGGAATGGATGTGACCAGGTGTGGATTCATATGATGGCTTTGTGGTCCGAGGAAATAGCAGAGCAATGCTGATTCTGTTGCCATGGTGATGAGCATCTCTTTCTTGTATCTCAGACACCTGTGGGCATATCTGGGACAATAAGAAAGTATGATGTACTTATTTGGTTTCCTCCTTTCTAGAAGGTCAAGCAAAAGGAAAGATGAGGTCTCTAGCAAAGAAAAAATGCCCAACATCATTAGGCCAATTTTACAAGACCTTTACAGTTTAAGTTTGGAGAACCACTTGGTCCTTTGCAACCTCCACCATGTCCTAAGGGAGCTGTTCTATTCTATGTGACTTAATGATATTACCTCTTGTAATTCCTAATTGCCATCAATTACTTGGCTCAGTCCTGGAACAGCCGATAGATATTCTAAGGAGGATTCCATAATTCTGGGCTGAATGTCAACAATGTAAGCAGGTTAAATGCTCCAAAAGCACTGGATTGCTGACCAAATATTGGATAGAGATTGGGGCATTCCTCAGGCCTACAGGGAACACTTTAAACTCCAACACTAACAAGAATGTATTGATTTTGTGCTGACTGCCAGGAACTAAATATTTTACATGCATTATACTGATTAGCCCTCAGTGTCATCCTTATGAGGTAGATTCTATTATTATCTCTATTTTATAGATGAAAAAATTGAGATGAAATGACACTATTGCACAAAGTCATACAAGGTCACACACTGAACAGAAGTCAGGAGTAGGACATTTAGGTCTGATGGAGGTTAAAGATTAGGCTTTTAACCAGGTGTGGTGGTACATGCCTATAATCCTAGTACTTGGGAGGTTGAGACAGGAAGATTGCAGGTTTGAGGCCAGTGCATGGTAACTTAGTGAGAGACCCTGTTTCAAAATAAAAAAATAAAATAGTGCTGGCGGTGTAGCTTGGAGATAGAATGCCCCTGGGTTCAATCCCCAGTAACACACAACACACACATACACACACACGCGCACACACACACACACACACACACACACACACACACTCAAGTTTTGACTCTTAAACACTGTACTGTATTTCCTCCTGGAATGTTAAGTTGCCTTTGGCTGGGCCTCTTTTCCAGAGCTTCTTTTGTCTACCAGTATCTCTACCAGACCTGGGTATAAAATGGTTCTTGTAGAATTTACACCCAAGGAGGTTGTCTGTTTAGAATACCAGGAAGCATCTGGCTAAGGGAGATGTTAGCTCTCTTCAGTATCTGTAGAACCATCGGCCTTGGGGTCAACATCCTTGGGGACACTCAAACCCCCTTTCTGAAATGTTCCTCAACATTTTGCAACACACAGTCCCTTCATTTAGAATGAAGAGAGGGGGGTTTACATTGGGAAGGGTTACCTCCTATCAATTTTATAGTTGACTATCTTATTTTATACTGATTCCCCAGGATATACAGTCTTGAATATCTCCATTTATAAACACTGAGAAGAGCCGGGTGTGGTGACACATGCCTGTAATCCCAGTACTTGGGAGCTGAGACAGGAGGATTGTAGGTTCACGGCCAGCCTCAGCAACTTAGCAAGGCCCTCTGCAATTTAGTGAGATACTGTTTAAAAAAAATAGGGATGGGGGTGTAGCTCAGAGGTAGAATGCCTATGGATTCAATCCCCAGTACCAAAAAATAAGACACAAAAAAACTGTAAGGATTTTAGCTCAGTCACCTGGAACAACTTCTGTGATCATGGCACTTGGACCAGAAAAGGACTTTACAGTATGTAAAGTCAGAGTTTCTATGTTCTATTCTATGTCGCTTGTTTCGAAGCTCTCTACAATTAGCAAGTCAATCTCTGCCTACCTTTATTACAGCAGTAGGATAACAATGTTTTCATAGAGACCCTACCAGGAGTTATTTGGTATTTTACTTTATTTTGTTTTGCTTTATTTCTTATAGTAATTTATTTTATGTTTTCTCTTGTCAGATATGTATTGGACTGTCACAAATCAAACTCATACAAAATCGAAGCTCTGTTTTCCTTCACTTCTAATTTCCTTTATGGGGCCCCCATTCCCCATTCAGAAGAGGGACATTTTATCTTGCCATTACTTAATTTTAATTTAAAAGTGCCCTTTGAGTCATATTCTCATTCAAGTATTATCATCTCAATACCATTCATAGTCCTTTTTTATGACTGTTCTCTTTTCCTTAAAGATCTTTCTCATCCTACGTTTAATTTAATGGTACCATAAAGGACATCTCTCTTTGATACTTGTATTATTTTGTTATGCCCTTTTATTATATGATTCAAAATGCTTCTATTTTTACTGCTTCAGAGAAGTAAAGATGACAGGATGAGACTGCTTTCTAATATAAATTTCATAACAGATCTTCTGACATATTAATCCATGATGTCAGCAAAGCTTTGCTTCATAAAGAGCAAATACTGTATAACCTTTGAGAAATCATCTCTGCCCAACTCCCTGCGTCTTCCCTTCTCCCTGCTTTGTAATTCTTTTCCAAACATGCATTCTCCCTCCACATGTTAGCTAAAAAATGAAGACTTGGGGGAATTTTCCTGTAAGCAATCTATAAAAAGGGGTAAACTTTTCACCATTTTTATCATTTTGGTTATGGCTCATATTGGCTTGCAGTGCTCAACAAACTATTTGACAGCCTGTTTTTCATGGGGAGAAAGAGTGTTCTGGGTTTCAGACAGGACATTGAAGCCCTGGATCACAGCCCTTATGAAGATTCTGACGTTGCCTATATAGTCTTAGAGGCAACTATTAGAATAAACCAGGTTGTTCTGTGAAAACCCAAAGCAAACAGACACAAAGCAAGTCGGATGGCATAAGATGACGCAGGCTTGTTTCTTGCTGATGGTCCATGACCGCTGGAGGTCGGCAGGGCTCTGCTTCTTGTAGCTGCTTAGGGGTCCAGGATGACAGAGCCACCACCTTCTTGAATAATGCAACACATGTTTCAGAGAAGAGCATGGCATCTCACGTATGAGTTCCTGAAGCTGCTGGTAGAAGGGACCCTCACCTGATTGTGCCACATGATCTCTCTCAACCCAGGAGCGTGAAGGAATGCTGTTCTACTGTGGGAGACGATTCTATGCCGCTCTACTATGGGAGAGGAAGGACACTGCCACATTCAGGAAAAGATGTATCATTTATCCCAAGATCATTGATCCAGTTTCTTCTCTCGTTATCAGCTTCACGAGGAGGACAGACAGAGGGACAGTGTGCTCCACTAAGTCTTGGATCTAGACTCCTTTATGGTTGATTAGTTGGACACAATCACTAGTGAACTACAAAAACTTATTCTGGGCTGAGACATTTAAAGAGAGAAGCTAGGAGAGTCCTTGGCCATGTCCCCTAGGGTCACTGTCTGTTTTGTCTTACTTTATGGGGACAACAGATAAGAAAATTCAAGCCCACCAACCACTGTGTGCATGTATGTTTCTATCACTCTGAACTTCATGATTATGGATAATTACAATGCACCAATAAAACAAAACAAAATCCAACCTCAATTGTTATGACACACACCAAAAATTGTTTTCTTTCTACAACCTAGGCTAGAGTCGATAGAAGTATCCTACATCCTACTGCTAGTAGAAGCCCACCCAAGCAGGGGTGGCCCCTGGTTTACTTGAACATTCAGATAGGTAGGTGCATCAAGAGAGAATAGACTCCAAAGGGTTAAGAGTCCAAAGGGATGATGGCACAAATCATGATTTTAAACCTCTTTGCGGTTACTCTAAGAATCTCCAAGTATCACCTACAGGAAAGGCTGGAGTGGAAGGTGAGGGTGGTGCTGGATTCCTCCTGGGGGGCAGCAGCGGCCTCAGGTAAGGATCCCGGATTGCCTGTTTCCTTCCTGTGGAGTGGCTCTCCAACAAGGGGAGGATGTTGCTGTGGACACTGGCCTTTTCCTTAGCATGGCCTTTGTAGGATCCGTTACCAAGCTGCCACCACCCTCCCGACAGCTGTAGCTGTAGCAGAGGCACCAGGATCCACTCTGATGTTCTCCTCGGTCTTCAGGATCTAGTGTCTGTCAAAACCTGGTGTCTCAGACAGATTTTACCTACCAGGTTAAGACCCATTAAGCTTAATAACCTCATAAATTACTCATTACTGCTTCACTGCTGATTTTCATATCCCTTAATAACATTAGGACAACATTTTTCTAGTCTTTGCAGCAGAAACTTTCCACCTGGAGGGACCACTAGACCTCAGACCTGGACCCAAGTGCCCAGACTTTCTTTCCTATTTATTTATTTATTAGCACACTCATCTCAAAGTGTGTGTGTGTGTGTGTGTGTGTGTGTGTATGTGTGTGTGTGTGTCCTCTTTTAACACTCAGGTTAAATCCATTTTGGTGAATTGTTTAAACTTCACTCTTTGATTTATTGGACTCTGGTTCATACTTTGTTCCTGATTCTGCTCAATCTTAGGATTTTGACATTTCTTGGCAGCTCTTGTACCCAACTGCCTAGGTTCATGAAAAATGGGAATGGAGGGAAACATTGGAGCAGTCTGTCTCCTAGGAGGGGTTGAAAACACAGCTATTGTAGCTCACCAGCTTTATCAGGTCATGTCCTGAGATGGATAAATTCTGCAGACTTCCCCAATCCCTACCTCCTTGTGTCCCTTCCTTTTGTAACCCCTCTTTTTCTGTGTGGGTAGGACCCGTGATTGCTTCTAGCCAACAGAGTGTGACAAAGGGATGGGATGTCCCTCTGTGATTATGTGACTTCCTGTAAGTCTCTGACTTGCTAGTGGACTTGAGCAAATCCCTTTCTCTCTCCCCTTGCTAGTTTTGAAGAAGCAAGATGTCATGAATTTTACAGTTGTAAGGACCTGAGTGCTACGAACAACCACCTGAAGAGGGAAGCAGGCATTTCCCCAATTGAACCTTCGAATGAGAACTCCCCTGGGTGGCGGCGACGCACCTCTCATAGGTCCCAGCTGAGCCACATCAAGACTCCCGACCCACAGACACTGTGTGATAATAAATGTGTGTGATGTTACACTTCTGAGTTTGTGGTAATTGTTATCCAGCAAGGGGGCCACAGATGTGTTTAGTCCATGCTGAGCAGGGTGGTAGGGACTATTTTTAAGGGAAGTAAACACTGATAGGGTCATTCTGAGCCCTGAGATCTAGACTGGTTCCACAAACAACTCCCAGGCACACATCAACTCTCTTTATTTCATCCTAGGAGAAGAATGTAAAAATTGGAGACCAAGCACTGTTCAGTTACTTGCTGCTCTTCATCCTTTCATTCCGAGGACGCCCTGGTCCAGCCCTTTGTGTCTGTGGCTAGCCACATACCGTTCAGTGGGCCAGAGAGGGAACATCTATCCCTGGAAGCCCTTCTTGCCGCAAAGCATCCTCCTCATTCTCAGGTGTGTTCCCCTTGGGTCAGGGAAGCTGACGGCTACCCTGGCTCCTGCTGGTGGTGTGACGCTTTCTCTCCTAAGCCCTTGCTGGACCTTCAAGTCTATGGTTCCCAATGACGTGTTGTGTTTATTCTAAAGGGCCTTCCAATTTTCTTTCGATGAAGTCCTGGATTTGTTATAACATTTTTCTTCCTAATATGCCAATTTCCTCATCCCCTGGGGGTTTTCTGGCATTATACAGCTTTTTCAAGTTCCTTGCCCATTAAGGGTTTCTGGCATTCTATGGCTTTTTCTCATACCTCTTTCAAAGCTCCTTGCTTTTCCCCGACAACAACCCAGCACTGCACAGGACACCAAGGACATGTTGGCTGATCGACACCATCCCTCCTTCCTTTGCTTTGCTGCTGCTGCCCAAGTGTCCAGGTAGGAGAGGGGAAGAAAGGAATGTGGAGGTGCTTGAGTGAGGGAAGCAGGGCGGATGAATTCAGAGGTCTATCTTAGCTGTGTGGTTAAATATTTGACCTTCCCAACGTGAATTCAGTGTGTGTGTGTGTGTGTGTGTG